>JBBPJT010000720.1:0-15892 GCA_038088895.1 Xerocomus potaroensis
GGTGGCAGAGTGAGGATAGAGCCACAAGAAGTTACTAGCCCACACTTAGACGTTGTAACGGTGAGATTAAGCTTAAGGTACTCTACAGGAAGTGCTACTCTATATATACTACCAGCTATGGCGCACAGACCATGCTGACTAAGCACTATGTAAAGGAAACCCTCAACCCTGGTACAAGGGTTGACCTAATGGGGAAATGCCCTTAGCCCTGGGCGTAGCACGAGGTAAGCTATAACAGGAACAGTCACGAGGCAGAAGCAAAGAAGGCCCCGTGGCAAACACGTGTACGGCACGTTGCCGGTAATACAGGACGACCTAGGAGACAAGCGTTATCCTAAGGTCAAGAACACAAGGGTGAAGGAAAGATCGAATCATATACCGTAGAGGAAAGACGGGAGACACTAGGAAAAAGGATACCGACTTGACGACTTGTCATACGTGGTGTGAACGTAGTAAAACTGTAACAATGGGGAGATGTGCTGTGTGGTGCCGGAATTGAATAACTCAATTTGGCTCGTGTCCACACGTGCACCCATCACCTCCATGGCAATGTTGTCATGTTCCTCAGCAGGGTCTGCCCAGTCAGCAGGTGCTACACCCCTGACTTCCAGCTTGTCAAACTCCTCTGAGTCCCAATGAAAATCTGCGTGATCTTCATCAACAACTGAGAACCAATCTGAGTAATCATCCTCATCATCTGACTCAACGGACTGCGAATCCAGGATGGATTCATCATCGCCACACTCATCAATGACCCCAAAAACGCTGTTCTCGGAATCGGTGTCCTCTTCGGCAACATTTGCAACGTTAGGTATGACAGCACTTGCCGTTTCAGGCTTCTTTTCATCTTTCTTATTATGGAAGGCGGCCAGATGCTCTGTAGAGCTGCATTCCCAGCACTTGCGTGGGCCATGCTTGGATTTGCCCTGCTGATTTTCACCCATACACCCTTTGCCCTTTCTATTTGAGCCCCCAGATGATCTGACGGCCATAGCCTCATCGCGATCCTTATCTTTGTCTCTGCGTGGTGGGTACTTTGCCTTTCGGCGATCAGCTTCTTTGGTGATCATAGAAATCAGTGTGTCGGGGTCTAAAGTTTTAGACTCGGTGAATAGATGTGCCGCCGTAAGTTGACTGGATGCAGAATTTGCAAGTGCATTGGGAAGTGATTTGATAATCGTAGATCTGTAGTCTTTTTCATCAATTTCCACTCCGACAGCGGATAATTCTTCTCGCTTAGTACACAGGCCGTCCAGAAACTGACATACATCACCCCCTTTTGGCAGCCTAGAGTCCAAAAACTGTGTATGCAAATTGGTTTGTGCATACGCCCCCTTTTGGGTATATTCTTTTACTATATCAGCCCACATCTCAGCAACCGATGATTGCCGTTGGATCCTCAGCGCGGTAGAGTCCGGGATATGCTGAGTAAGTAGGTGCTTGGCCATCCGCTTGTCTTTGAGCCACTTCGCATTCGCCGTGATTTGTTCGTCAGTCAACAGGGTAATCTAAGAAGTGGGATTTGGGTTCGCAGATTTGCCATCAAAGTGGCCCCATAATTCCTTAGCTTCAACAGCTACCTGGAATCTGAAAGTGAATATTGCCCAGTTGGTACCTTTTACATCAAGCTTAGGTACATTCATCAGCAAGGTATCGGTGGTAATTGTGGCTGTGGACATTTTGACAAAAACGGTAATTCCTGATCAATTGGCAGAGTCAGGGCTCATAACCTGTGGAAATGAGCAACCTGAAAAGGAAGGAGCACGCTAGAGTAGATGATACTCAGTCACACGCAAGGCAAATGGACTATATATATTCACCTAGAGTAGATGATACTACAACTAGGTTAGCATAAGTGTTTATAAGATAAACTTCAAAGAACATACCTTAGTCGCACGCAAGGCAAATGGACTGAGGTGTTATTGTATGATAAAAGTGCTTAAATATCAAAGAATCTAACTACTGTTACGTAGTGAGCTGATAGCTTCAAATGGCGGCGACTATGAGGGCGACAACAAGATAGTCGGCTAGGAAGAAGATGATGAGTGAGGAGAAGGCGGATAGCATGACGTCCACTAGGATGGTCGTGAGAATGAAGATGGCAATAGTGATGAACGTGGTGTCGAATGGAGGAGCCGTCAAGGGCACGAGCTGGGATGACGGAGGAATGATAACGAAGAAATCCTCAGGGCATGGCGGCAGAGTGAGGATATAGCCACAAGAAGTTACAGGCCCACACTTAGGTGATGTAACGATGAGATTAAGCTTAAGGTATCTTACAAAGAAGTGCTACTCTATATACAACCAGTCATGGCGCACAGACCATGCTGACTAGGCACTATGTAAGGGAAACCCTCAACCCTGGTGTGAGGGTTGACCTAATGGGGAAACGCCCTTAGCCCTGGGCATAGCACGAGGTAAGCTATTAACAGAAACGGCCATGAGGCAGAAGCGGAGAAGCCTCATGGCAAACACGTGTATGGCATGTGGCAAGTAATACAGTATGACCTAGGAGACAAGCGTTATTCCAAGGTTGGGAACACAAGAGAGAATGGAAATCTAATCGTATACCAAGGGAGGGGCGGGGATAAGGATAAGGATATGAACCGTTAGACTAAGGACCCCAATGTTAAGGCAAACACTGGGCGTCCTGTTGTAAAACTGTAACATTACCCCAATGTTAACCTT
This sequence comes from Xerocomus potaroensis, assembly GCA_038088895.1. Classification (NCBI taxonomy): domain Eukaryota; kingdom Fungi; phylum Basidiomycota; class Agaricomycetes; order Boletales; family Boletaceae; genus Xerocomus; species Xerocomus potaroensis. The sequence goes on from JBBPJT010000720.1 coordinate 2,689, forward strand.
GAAGCTCCCTAGCTTCAACCATTCAGATACTTCATCGTCGAAACTCTTATGCCGAATTGCGGCAAGGGGGACAAGTCAGCATTTCATGTAATATCCGCAACGGTGTTGTTGGGTTACTGAAGACAGACGAGCGAGTGAGAGTGAGACAATGATCTAAGGAAGAGATGGCGACAGGGGAAGTTTCAGAGGAGGGAACGAGGGATGGACGATCCTCAGAGACAGGAGGGTAAGATGGACGAGAGAAGTCAAAGGACATATAGGCAGGGGGGTCTATTGAAGCAGGAGGACATACCCAACCATTATGTTCCATCCACAGAGCGTCCAGGGCCAAAAGAGAGTGGGCCCAGCAGAGTTCCAGACAATGGGGGCAAGCTCAGATCCAGAAGAGTTGTCCGTTCTGGCAAATCCGAGAAACGATGAAAAAGTCTTATGAGTTCAAATTATAAAGAGGGAGGAAAGGAGGTATGTCGATGGAGACGGGGGTGAGAGGTCAATGAGAGGGATGATTTTGTTGGAAACGCATGATGATGGTGGTGAGGCAGCGGGGTGAGGAGTTGTCGATGGCGTCAAGCCCCGCTTTTTTTTTATGCTTGGTGTGAGCGGGGGTATGGAAGAAGGAAACGGAGACGGGGCAAAAGCGGAACAAAGAAGAGAAGACGACGGAACAAGAAGGAAGAACGGAAGACGGAAAGAAGACGGAAAAGCGGAGAGCCACAGAAGAGAAGCATAACGGTGGCATCAGGCCACAAAGAAGAGAAGAAAAAGAAACAGGGGCAGCGGCGGAGAGGAGACCAGTTTAGACCCGTGGCGGGGATGAGCGAAGAGAAGCCAAGGAGGCCAGCGGTACGTCAGTAGGCCTTGCGACGCCCTCATGGTCAAGGGCACTACGTTGGTAGCGGCGGGGAATCCAAGGTGTTTCAACGGTTGGGTGGGGATGGGGAGCGGAAGTCGTAGTGTCGGTTGCAACGCTCTGCAACGCCCTCACGGTCAGGGTCGTTGCATCTTCAACTACGAGGGATCCGGTCCTGTTGAATAAGGGGAAAGAGAACAGTTTCCGTTCGTCACTGTCAACGGTACAGTTTATCCTCATGCCGGAGGTTTGCCCGTCAAGGGCGGCGAGTCCGAAACCAACACCTAGTCTCCCAACTAGGTGAGCGCCTTTTAACGTTGTGCCTAGGACATGTCCTGGTTATCTGCGGACAACCAGTGACAAGGGGTAAGCAGTTTAAGGCCATGCTCGGGGCGCAGACGAATGGAGGGATAAGCAGTTTAAGGCCATGCTTAGGGCCCTAGGAGCGACGTTGGAGCAGTTTAAAGCCATGCTTAGGGCTCTTCCACCGTTAGGACAGGGTTAAGCAGTTTAGAGCCATGCTTAGGGCTCTTACGACGAGGGGAGTGGACGGTGGTGGTGTGAAAAGCAGTAAAGACAGGAAAAGGACCCCCCGGACAAGACTGGAGGCACCAGCCGACAACACAAATCAGAAAAGAACCAAGTCGGATGCGAGGGAGGGGGTCAGCTCGAGAACGAGGTCAAAGGAGGGAATAAGAACTGGCGACAGGGATGGGGAAAGTGGCGGGGAGAAGTCCGGGGATGATGGAGGAGAAAGGCCCAGGACGCAAAGGACAGAAAGAGGGGAAAACCCGGGGGAGGAGGCAGGAGAAGATGGAGGAGACAGTGCAGAGAACAGAAGAAAGGCCCGGTGGCGAGTGGCGGGGGAGATGGGACGGGGGCGGTCGGCCAGGAACGCGTCGAAACGGTCAGCAGGAAATGGGGAAATGGGAGAAGCAGGGGGGGACAGCAGGAGCGGAATGGAGGCAGCCAGGGAAAGCGGGGAAAGCGGAGGAGAAGGCGGGAGAGGAAGGGCGATAGCACGAGAGAACAGAGAAAGGCAAGGAGAGGGGACGGGAGGAAAAATGGGTGGGGGAAGGGTGAGGAAGGAGTCATCGGCGACATCATCAGCCCATGAAAGTGGAGGAAGGACCGGGTGGAAAACGGGGGAAACAGGGGTGGACAGAGAGGAGGACGAAATGGGAGACGAGGACAGAAGAGGGGAAGAAGGCGGAGAGGTCAAGCGAGAAGGGAGAGGGGAAGCAGTGGCGACGAGAAAGGGGGTGGAAAGAGGAAGAAGTGGGGCGTTGAGGAGCAACGAGGTGGGAGAGGGGAGGGTCGCAACGAGAAGGGAGCGAAGACGGTCCACGGCAGGGGAGGTAAGGCACAGACAGGCGCGACGAAGGGTCCAACCGATCGCGTGGGCGCGTGCAAGAGCGCGGGCAAATCGGGTAGGATGAGAAAGAGGAGGAGTGGCAGAGAGAACAGAGGAAGGGGGAGAGGAAGGAACGTCGACACGGCAGATGTCGTCGAAAACAGGTGAGGGAGAGGAAGAAGACGAGGAAGATGGGGAAGAAAGATAAACGGCAGGGAGAAGGAGATCAGAGGACGACGGGGAGCGAGCGACTTGAATGCCCACATCAGTGTATGAGACATCCCAAGAAACAGATTGGGGAACAGGAAGAACAGAAGGAAGGGAAGGAGGGGACGGAAGAGCGGAGCCAAGATCGTCGTTGAGGACGGTGCCAACAATGGAATTGACGTCGTTGTGAGCAGAGGAAGGAGAAGAGGGTTTTGTTACGCTTGTTGTGTATGGAAGGGATCTTCTAGTCAGAGGAGCAACCCAAAGACCTTAGAAGTTTACTCTGGAAGGACTAGGAACTACACGTATATTGCGTAGAACTAGCTTAGTGCTACTGTTACATGCGCGTCGGTATTTATCCTGTCTACTAGTGCGAACGGACCAAGCGGTGTCTACCTATTCTGGGTGACTAAACGATGGGGAACGACTAAAGGGGATATGGGAGATTTGGGGACATGAGGGTAAAACGAGGCTACCCTAGAAAGGAAAAAGCGTCCAAGATAATGGGAAGATAACGGAAATGAAATAGAAGATGAGGTGAAATGAAGAAATCGTAACATCGTGTTCCTTTTCCTTTGTGTTACATCATTGCTATCTAATCTGGACGCTATCTTCCTTCAGGCTTAGTCATTTGTTGACTACCTCGTGTCCCCCATAACTCCCATGTTCTACCCTTGACCCTTTCCCCAACGTACTACTTTTAGCTTTACACAGCTTGGTCCATTCACGATAGGGACAGTATAAATACGAAGCACCATGTACTAGTAACGATAAGCTAGTTCTATGCAATCAAACGTAGTTCCCTAGTTCCCAGAGTCCTCCCTTAAGGTTGATATCTCAACTAAGGGATCCCTATCGTCCTTCATACAAGGACTACTACGTTATGCGTAACAGTGAGAACCAAATTGGCCAAAGCCAAAGGAAAGGATTTTTAGCCAGGAAGAAAGGATTATCGATCGCCTCTCTTCCCGATACAATAGCAACTGTACATAGGACAGGGACTATGGAGAAATCTATGTGCATCCCCCTTTGCCTTTACAGTTCTACCACTAAGATCGATACCTCTGCCCTCATTGATAGTGGGGCAACAGAAAGTTTTATCAATGAAACCTTTGCAAGAAAACATCGACTGCCACTCAGAAAGCTAGCCGAACCACAGATCACCTGAAACATAGATGGGATGATTAATAAAAGTAACATGATCCAATATAGTGTCTCAATCACTATAAAGATAGGGTCATGGGTTAAACCCTGGACATTTCTAGCATTGACTATATGAAAAGACCCCATCATCCTTGGATTACCATGGTTATGGTGAGCAAATCTGCTTATCAACTGGGAACTAGGAACATTTGCATTACCTGGATGGCCTATAAACAAAATGCATGAGGAGGTAAACCATTTGTTGACAAACGTTGACCAAAAAATAGGGTCTCTCTGGAAAAAGAGGTATAGGTCAGAAGAAGTGTTTTGGACAACCCTGGCCACCCAACTTGCACAAGAAAAGCCCCTCGAAGCACAGGTGAAACTGCCTTCAGCATTTCAAGAATACATGGACATGTTTGGGGAAGTAAAACCCAGACAACTGCCACCTTCTCGCCCATTCAACCACACTATCACTCTTACATCTAACTTTATCCCAAAAGTAGGGAAGATCTATCCTCTTAACCCAAAGGAGAAGAAAGCTTGTCAAACCTTCCTAGAGGAAAATTTAAAAGCCAGATGAATCGTTCCATCGACATCCCCACAAGCCTCCCCCTTCTTCTTTGTTCCAAAGAAAATGGGAGACCTTCACCCCTGTCAAGATTATCGATATCTGAATGAACACACAGTCAAGAATGCCTATCCTCTTCCCCTCATTTCAACTTTAGTTGATCAGTTAAAAGGATTCACTATCTTCACGAAGTTTGACATCTGATGAGGATATAACAATGTCCTCATTCATCCCAATGATCGATGGAAAGCCACGTTCATCACCCCGTTTGGTCTTTATGAATCCACCATTATGTTCTTTAGGTTGTGTAATTCTCCTGCCACATTCCAAGCCATGATGAATCATATTTTCTGAGACTACCTCGCCAAAGGATGGCTTGTCATCTACATGGACAACATCTTAATCAATTCCTGTGACCTTTCCCTCCACCATCATCACACCCGCTTGATCCTTTCTTGCCTTCGTGAACATTCCCTTTATCTGAAACTATCAAAATGTGTTTTTGATGTAGCAGAAGTCGAATATCTTGGAATGATGGTATCTGCCGATCATATCTGAATGGATCCTACCAAACTTTCTGCCATTCATAACTGGGAACCTCCCAAGACTATCAAAGGAGTACGATCTTTCCTCAGATTTTGCAACTTCTATCAGAAGTTTATCCCCAACTTCTCCCTTCTTGCGGCTCCACTTCATTCCCTTACTTGAAAGGATACTCTCTGGCAATGGACGCCTGCTTGTACCACTGCATTCCAATCGCTGAAAACCCGCTTTCTCTCCTCCCCCGTCTTAACTCTCCCTGATCTTACCAAACCCTTCCTTGTTATGACTGATGCCTCCTTGATTGCCACTGGCAGGGTCCTCATGCAATGTGATAGCAACGGAGACCTCCATCCTTGCAGGTACTTATCACATACCCTTTCCTCTGCAGAACAGAATTATGACATTTATGACCATGAGCTTTTGGCTGTGATTCATGCCTTAGTAGAATGGTGTCATTACCTGCAAGGAATGGGTCACCAAGTCGAGGTCTACACTGATCATAAAAACCTTGCCTATTTCCACCAACTGCATCATCTTTCCTATCATCAAGCTCGCTGGATGCTCTTTCTTCAGGATTTTGACTTAAAATTCTCCATTCAACCAGGTTCTGCCATGGCACCTGCCAATGCTCTTTCCTGCTCTACTGCTGTCTCTACCCACTGGGATAACACTGATGTCACCCTTCTTCCCCTGGACCTTTTCATCTCTGCTATTGATCTCGCCTTGGCCTGCAAGATCCGTCTCTCCTCCTCCTCTGATCCTCTTGTCCTCTCTGCCCTCTCTCACATGGCCAAGGGTTCCCCACTTTTCCCTTGCTCCTCTTTCACTGATTGGTCCTTTACCGATGGCCACTTGTATTATCACTGTCGTCTCTATGTTTCCCCTGATGCCCACCATTCCCTCATTTCTGCTGTTCACTCGTCTCCTACTGGCGGTCATGGCAGCGTCTTCCATACCCTCGCTCTCCTTCGCTGTGACTATTGGTGGCCTGGCATGCCTACTTTCATTCGTCATTACATCCTTGGCTGCCCACTCTGCCAATCCTCCAAGGTCAACACCTATCCCTCTCTCCCCCCCCTCTCTCCTCTTGCCTCCCTTGTGACTTGTTCTTTTCAACAAATCTCGGTTGACCTCATCTCCACTTTTCCCCCAGTCAGTGCCTTTGATGCTGTCTTGGTTGTGGTCGACCATGGCCTTAGTAAGGGGGTATTTTTCCTCCCTTGTTCTAAAGCTATTGATATAGTGGGCATAGCACTACTCTTTTATACCCACATTTTTCCCATTGTGAGACTACATGACCAAATGATCTCAGATTGAGGACCCCAATTTTCCTCTGCCTTTGCTCATGAATTGGTGCATCTTCTCCATTATGACATTGCTCTATCCTCCACGTATCACCCACAAACTGACGGCAAAACAGAACGAGTCAACCAGGAACTTGAAACTTATCTTTGTCTTTTTTGCCAAGATAATCTGCAAACTTGGGTCGACCTATTACCTATGGTGCAATTCACTCACAACTCCTCCATTCATTCAGTCACCCAGTGTACCCCGTTCTCTTTGATAATGGGATATGAACCACAAGGATACCCGACGCTGGGCAAAACGTTCATTCCAGCCCTTTCGGAACGATTGACCTCCCTGGATAAAGCACGGAAGGAAGCAATAAGTGCCCATCAATTAGCACAGCAACAAATGTGGGAGTGTCTTCATAGCAAGTTCCATCTGTGGAAAGTTGGAGATAAGATGTGGCTAGAAGCAAAGAATCTACAGATGAGCTCCCTCTGGAAGAAATTAAATCCACTTTGCAAAGAACCATTTGAAATCGTCAAGGTCATCTCTCCGGTGGCTTATCAATTGTGGCTTCCCCCAAAATGGCAAATCCATGATGTCTTCCATGCCTTCCTCTTATCTTCTTATTGCACGACTTCCATGGAATCGCCGCTACTTCATAAAATGGAAGGGATATTCCTTAGCTGAAAATACTTGGGAACTGGAGCGGAACTTAGCCAGCACACAGACCATCCTCACTGCATATAAGAAAAAACACACTCTCTCCTAAAGTCCCTCACTCCTCATCTTACCCACAATTATGATGCCTCCCACTCGCAACATCTCCCCCCCATGTCCACTTCTGCCTATCTCATTCCAGTGATCTTTCCCATCCAAATCAACTTCCTCCCGGAGCTGGCATGTGCCCTCATTTTCTCTACCATCTTGCAAGACGCCCCTCTACTAGCACATGCCATGGAATCCTCTGTCATGGACATGGCACTTGAAGAGGCGTGCCAATTGTACTTGACCCTCACGACATTACGTTTAGTCTTTAACTTTGCCACTCCCTCTGACCACCCTCCTATCCTTGCCACACAAGGAACTACCTGTCTCACCAATGCACGGGGATGGGTTCTCTCTCTCCTATATCATTTAGGGCTTGGGTATATCCTTAACACCTTTCCTTTCGACATCATCAGCCCTCTTGTACGCCCTTTCTTAGTGGTCATGTATCCCACCTCTTGATACACCTACCTTTGTGTGGAAGAACTGCCAGTCTGGATCACCCCCATCACCTCCTTTCCTCCTATCCCCCTCCAACTCTCTCCATCCCTTCCCCCTCTCATAGACAAAGACCAAGTGCCTGATGATGTCATGTCAGGGGGATATCATTCCCTGTCTCCCCCTCCCCCCACATCACCTCCTCCTACTGTGAAAAAGGAGGAAGACAAGGAGACCCCCTTACCTATCCCTCCCCCGCTCCCAGTTATCCCTCGTAAGCAAACAACCCCCTCTCTTCCACAATGACCACCTCAGGTCAGGAAGGGGAAAGGAAAAAAGAAACTCAATGCCTCCTCCTTCAGTCTCCCCTCTTCTCCAGCCTATAACCTTTGGTCTTCCACCCAACCTTCTCCATCCCATCCCTATGTGGATTCCCCTAAATCTTCCTCCCCCACCATCAATCTGTTCTCCATTTGTGAATGGTGTGGTGAAAAGGACATGCACTTGAGCATTTGGTGCCCAAAGCATCAGTGTCCCTCATGTAACTTGTTCACGGCAGGCCACCTAGTACAGAATTGCCCCTCTGGTTCCTGCCCTTATTGCTTCAAGAGTCATTGGGGGCAAACATGTCCTCTGTACTGCTGCTGTCCCAATGGTTGCCACGAATGTTGTTCACTAGTGTGGCAGGAATTGTGTCTCAAGCGAATTTGGGTGCAAGAACTTCTCAACAAGGAAAAGATTTTACATGACAAGTTGGACAATTATGCATACTTCAACAAAGAATGAAGGTAAAGGCTCGGTGATCCTTTGAGCTAGTTGGAGCTTATGTTACGGTTTTTCCTTGTATTCTCACGAGTATGTTTCTTTTCTCTTTTGGATGCTCTTCCTTTTCAGGCTTAGTCATTTGTTGACTGCCTCATGTCCCCAATCCTCCCATGTTATACCCTCAATCCTTTTCCAAGCGTTCTATTTTAGTCTTACACTGCTTGGTCTGTTCACTGGTGTAACAGGTATAAATACTTAGCAACATGTATAGTAGTACACTAAGCTAGTTCTATGCAATCATACGTAGTTCCCTAGCCTCCAGAGTCCTCCCTTAAGGTTGATAACTTCGACTAAGGGATCCTTTTCATCATATTCGCAAATGACTATGTAAAACACATAACACCTCCTATCAACATAGACAGAGATGAAGCATAGGAGATAGAATGGATCATATAGCATAAGGGTCCATTACGAAATTGGAAGTATTTGATAAAATAGAAAGGATATTCCTAAATGGTGTTACACGTTTTACGTAGTTGTTATGTTCGAATGGATAGTGGGGATCCCTTAGTCGAATAGATCAACCTTAAGAGAGGACTCTGGAGGCTAGGGAACTATGTATGATTGTGTAGAACTAGCTTGATCTACAAGTACATATCACTGGGTATTTATACTAGTCCCCATGGTGAACAGATCAAGCTATGCTATGCTAAAAGAGGAACGTTTGGGGTAGGGCTAAGGGTAAAACATGGGAAGTATGGGGACACGAGGCGGTCAACGGATGACTAAGCCTAGGAAGAAAAGAGTGTCCTAACAGGAAAGGAAACGTATACATGCCATTTGTAAAGAAAACTGTAACATAAGCCCTGACTAGCCGAAAAGGATCACTGAGCCTTTACCTTCATTCTTTATCATAGAAGGTGTAATCATCCAATTCGTCATGAAGAATCTTTTCCTTGTCAAGAAGTTCCTGTGTGCGAATCCTTTTTGGACACAACTCCCCCCAAACCAACGCCTGACATTTCTCACAACTGTTGGGACAACAACAATACAAGGGACATGTCTGCCCCCAGTGACTCTTGGCACAATAGGGACAAATGCCCAAGGGACAGTTCTGTAGGAGGTGACTGGCTGCAAAGTTATTGCATGTAGGACACTGATGTTTCAGACACCAAATACTCAGGTGAGTGTCCTTTTCCCCACACTATTCACAAATAGAGAAGGGGTCGATGGTGGGGGAAGGTGAGTGTGATGGTGCAGGGGAAGGGCAAGATATAGAGGGTCTGGGGCGAAGGTTGTATGCTAGAGATGAGGGAAGGCTGAATGAGGAGGAGATGAGTTTCTTCTTCCCCCTCTTTTTCTTTTGTGAAGGGGATCTCTGAGGAGGAGAGGGGGTTGTCTGGTCGCGAGGGATGACAGGAAGTGGAGTGGGTATGGGTAAGGGGGTAGTCATGTCTTCTTCCTTTTTGACAATAGGAGATGAGACAGAGAGGGGAGAGACATACCCTCCTGGCATACTTGGATCTGCTGGTTGGTCTTCATCTTCATCAAGGGGAGGAAGGGAAGGGGAGAGTTGGAGTGGAATTGGAGGGAAGGAAGTGACTGGGGTGATGTGGACTGGTAATTCCATTGCATGGAGATATGCATACCACAACATAGGATGCATGACAATCAGGAAGGGATGAACCAGGGGGCCAATTATCTTGAAGGGGAAGGAATTTAACACATACCCTAGCCCCAGGCGATAGAGAAGGGAAAGGACACATCCCTGTGTGTTGGTGAGACAGGTAGTCCCTTGTGCAGCAAGTAGAGAGGGGCAGTCAGAGGGGGTGGTAAAGTTAAACACAAGGTGGAGCATAGCCAAGGTGATGTAGAGCTGACAGGCCTCTTTGAGTGCCACATCCATGATAGGTGACTTCATTGCCCATGCGAAGAGAGGGGCATCTTGTAAAACTGTGGAAAAGATGAGAGCCTGAGCTAACTCAGAGAGGAAGTTGATTTTGACAGGGAAGATAGCGGGAATGAGGTGGGTGGAGGTTGACATGGTGGGGGGAGAGGTGTTACAAATAGGGGGCATTGCAATGGAGGAGGATTGTGGTCAAGGGGGTAAGGATCATCAAGAGAAAAGGTGTTTCTTTTTATATGCAAAGAGGATGGTCCATGCTCTGGCTAAGTTCCGTTCCGGTTCCCAAGTATTCTCAGCTAAAGAATATCCCTTCCATTTGACAAGATAATGGCAATTCTGCGAAGGTCCTTTATGTCGTAAGATGCACTCAACCTCCCATACTTCTTCCCTGTCTACCTCCATTAGGGGGGGCGTAATGTCGGAGTTCCGTGTTCCGCAGTCATACAATAAGGAGATAAGAGAGAGGCATGGAAGACATTGTGGATTCGCCATATGGGGGGTAGCCATAATTGATATGCCACAAGGGAGATGAGCTTGGAAATTTCAAATGGCCCCTCATGGAGTGGGTTTAATTTTCGCCAAGGAGAACTCAGTTGTAAGTTCTTGGCTTCTAGCCATACCTTATCGCCGACCTTCCAGGGGCAGAACTTACTATGAATATGCTCTCACATCAGCTGTTGAGCCACCTGATAAGCACTTATTGCTTCCTTCTGTGCTTTTTCTAGGGAAGACAATCTTTCTGAGAGGACTGGGATGAACGTTTTTCCTAGTGGTGGGTATCCTTGTGGTTCATAGCCCATCATTAGCGAGAACGGGGTGCATTGAGTAATAGAATGAATAGAAAAGTTATGTGTGAACTGTGCCATCAGTAATAGGTCTACCCATGTTTGTGGGTTGTTTTGACAAAAGAGGTGGAGGTAGGTTTCAAGTTCCTGGTTCACTCATTCCGTCTCACCATCAGTTTGTGGGTGATAAGTGGATGAGAGGGCGACGTCATAGTGTAGAAGGTGTGCTAGCTCACGAGTGAAGGTGGAGGCAAATTGAGGGCCTCGATCAGAAATTAGTCGGTTGTGTAGCCCTACGATGGGGAAGATGTGAGTGTAAAAGAGTTTTGCAATTCCTGCTGCATCGATAGATTTGGAACAAGGGAGGAAAAATACCCCCTTACTAAGGCCATGGTCGACCACGACCAAAACAGAATCAAAGGCACCAATGGGGGGAAAGGCGGAAACAAGATCGACGGAGAGTTGTTGAAAGGGACAAGTTGCAAGAGAGGCAAGGGGAGAGAGAGGAGGGAGAGAAGGATGGGTGTTGACCTTAGAAAACTGGCAAAGGGGACAGCCAAGGACGTATCAACAGATAAAGGTGGGCATACCAGGCCACCAATAGTCGCAACAGAGAAGAGCCAGGGTATGAAAGATACCTCCATGACCACTGGCAGAGGAGAAGTGGATGGCGGAGACAAGGGAGTGGCAGGTGTCCGGAGGAATGTAGAGATGGTGGCGGTAGTAAAGGCATCCATCAGTGAAAGACCAATCGGCAAGAGAGGAGTGAGGGAAGAGAGGGGAACCCTCAGCCATACAAGAAAGAGTGGAAAGAACAAGGGGATCAGAAGGGGAGGAAAGACGAATTTTCTGGGCGAGAGCAAGATCAATCATGGAGATAAAGAGGTTGGGGGAGAGAAGGGTGACATTGGCGTTATCCCAAGTGGTAGAAACCATGGAGGCACGGGAAATGGCATCCATGGGGGCCATGGTGGAGCCCAGTTGGATGGAGAATTTGAGGTTGAAGTCCTGCAGGAAAAGCATCCATCGAGCCTGATGACAGGAAAGGTAGTGAGGCTGGTGGAAGTAAGCGAGGTTTTTATGATTGGTATACACCTTGACTGGATGACCCATCCCCTAAAGGTAGTGATGCCATTCCACAAGAGCGTGGATGATGGCCAAGAGCTCTCGATCATAAATATCATAGTTTCGTTCCGTGGGGGAGAGGGTATAGGAAAGATACCCACAGGGATGAAGGTCTCCATTGCCATCACATTGCATGAGGACTCCACCAGTGGCGACCAATGAAGCATCAGTCATAACAAGGAAAGGCTTCATGAGGTCAGGGAGTGTAAGGACAGGGGAAGAAAGGAAGCAGTCTTTCAGCGAGCAAAAGGCAGCAGCACAAGTGGGTGTCCATTGCCAGAGAGTATCCTTCTTTGTGAGGAAGTGGAGGGGGGCAGCAAGTAAAGAAAAGTTCGGGATAAACTTCCAGTAGAAGTTGCAGAACCCTAGGAAGGATTGGATCCCCTTGATAGTCTTAGGGGGTTCCCAATCCCGAATGGTAGAGAGTTTTGCAGGATCCATGCGGATGTGGTCAGCTGATACCATCATCCCGAGATATTCTACTTCTTCCACGTCAAAGACACATTTAGATAATTTGAAGTAGAGAGAATGTTCCCAAAGACGGGATAGCACAAGACGTGTACAATGATGATGGAGGGTTATGTCATGGGAGTGAATAAGAATGTCGTCCATATAAATGACCAACCATCCTTCGGCGAGATAATCCCAGAAAATATGGTTCATCATCGCTTGGAAGGTGGCCGGAGAGTTGCAAAGGCCAAAGAACATAACGGTTGGTTCATAAAGACCGAAGGGAGTGATGAATGCAGCTTTCCAACAATCTTCAGGGTGGATAAGGACATTATTGTATCCCTATCGAACATCAAATTTGGTAAAGATTTTGGACCCCCTCAGCTGATCCACTAATGATGAAATTAGCGGAAGTGGATAAGCGTTTTTCACCGTATGTTCATTTAGATAATGGTAGTCTTGACATGGGTGAAAGTCTCCAGTTTTCTTTGGGATGAAGAAGAAAGGGGAGGCTTGAGGGGAGGATGAAGGAACTATCCATCCGGCCTTCAGATTCTCATCTAGAAAAACTTGGCAAGCCTCCTTTTCCTTTGGGTTTAGGGGATAAACTTTTCCGACCTTCAGAACAAAGTTCAGAGTTAGGGTTATCATATGGTCGAACAGTCGGGAGGGAGGTAATTGTCCTTCTTTGATTTCGCCAAACACATCTTTATATTCTTGAAAATCGCTAGGGAGTTCTTGAAACGAAGTGAGAGTACACCGGGCGGTAATCAAGCCGATGTAAGGATATACGCACTTAGGCAAATGGATCAAGCCTGCGGTGGACGAAACGAGGTAGAACGAGAAGGGAACTTAAAGTCAGACACTTGTGTAACCAGGTGGCAAGACCCTTATGGTTCAAGTGAACAAGACTGGGGAGTCTTGGTCGCTCAGACCTTCGGGTTTATATATTCCAAGTATCTACGCACGGACCAAGCAGTGCTACATTAATACAAGGTTTGAATCAACA
>JBBPJT010000721.1:0-15887 GCA_038088895.1 Xerocomus potaroensis
AATAATTTCGAATTTTTGCTATGAGAAAATAATAATAAAACAAAATATTCTCACCGCTCCTAATCAGGCAACATATATCTCAGATGCTCGCGGGTGAGCTGGATAAGACTTCCGGCCTTGCGAGAATGCACCCGATAACACCCTGACGGATCTTTTTTGTTGGTTGTGATGTGAAGGTATAGTTCCCAATTTTTGATTCAGCTCTGCCACAGGCTTGATTCTTTTAGGTGAGGCACGACATCGTCTCCACCTCGGTTGAAAGTTCGCGACGAAAAGTATTACAATTCCAGTCCCGTGTCGGAATATATCTCTCTAGCTGAATAAGTGGGAAATCGGAAGAAAACGTAGTGACGATCGAGGTAACGTAGGGACCTGACGATCACATCCTCCTCAGCCGTAAGTCCATTTAAATCTATTGGCCAGGATATGTGAGAAAAGACCCCAAGGGGCGGTTAATTTTATGGTGACTGACAGAATGATCATGATCATCTAGTCGAATTGAGTTGCCTGTCGGGTCAATAGGGGCAATTTATACCTTTGAAGAACGTGGGACTGTACACAGCTAGGCTAAGTCTAGGTATGCTTTTGCAACCAACTTATCGAAGGACTATCCACCCGTCATTAATTATCTTTCCGCGGTAGCACAGGTTGCCCCGGATAGCATGTGACATGGGGCGATCTGACGGTCGACATGGAGTCAGAGGAATCCTCGCCGTCTATGTATGTTTCAGAAATTGCATGAACCTTATTTGGACCCATTTGGAGAACGACCTTTGACTGGCTTCATTTAAAAAGCTGGAGTACGAGACCTACTACCGCATCGTTACTGCATCTCCCTGACTTCAACAGTCATTGCAACGTTATCCAAAACCCTCCAATATGTTGGTCGAAGATACATATGACACTGCATCCACGAGTGTAAAGGTCAGCCTCGTCCCTGATCGGTGCATGCCATTCGTTGGGTCAAACACTCATACATTTGTTTAAAAAAGATTCCCTCAGTTCCTATAACTGGCTTAGAGCGCATCATGCTCACCGCACAGGGCGATCTTCAACGATTATTAAGGTACCAAGGCGCTCCCATCTGCCCCTCAACTGTTGGTTCACATTCATAATATGCTTGACAGCGCATTCTTTGGACACCCCATCCGAGTGAAATGCATATTTTCAAACACGTCCCCAAGGGTACATCCCGCCTCGCCCGGACACCCAATTACTCAGTCGCGTCAAGTACATCTCCTGTGCGCCAATCGTATCGTCTGCATCGCGACGTCCATTGTCACGATGACCTCTGCAAAGAGCGAACGCACCTTTTTAGACGACAAGTTTCCCATTGGACAAACACTTCGGCAATTAGGCCGGTGCCCACAGTTTAGTCTCCTCAATGTCGAAACGCCAACCGTGCGGGGCAAGTGCGAACTGCGACGGACGTATGCACTCGAGACGGAAGGCTTTCACACGGAAATCTTGGAGATTTTCCCAGACAGAGACATGTTTATCCGTGGCGAGGACTGGCTGTTTGAAGATGCGGACGTGGAAGAAGCTCGTTTGAAGAACACAGTGGACAGTGTCAAGCTGGAATGGCACGCAGTGAACGTGGGTCGTATTACACAACCTTTTCCTGTCGGGTTTGCGTGACTTCGTTTGTAAGGACAGGGTCGATGTATTGCGGCTTTTAGGGTACAGATTATGCGATGGTGTCCCTTTTTCCCAGACTCGTCCCGTCCGACCCAATCGTCCTGAGTGATAGGTGCCCATAAAGGAATAGCAGAGCCAGTCCAACCCAAGGTTGACCGCTTCAGCTTTTATCTAGAACAGGGAGTTTGTGCAGAATATGGTTCAAGAACACGTCCGTCTTCTTTAGTGGTTCGTTTTTGGAACAAGAAGAGGAGGCAGAATTTTTTAAAAAACGAACAGCGAGCGCGTGCTTACCGGAATGTGCCGGGCCGGCGGAGCGGGATATTGCAGCAGCTTTTTTTTCTGTGTCCGATCGCATCGATCTGAAGGGCGTTGTTACACTGGTCACGACGGCTGCGCGACATATGCAGACTGAGACAGGATCTAATGTGGGGTCGGCCTCCGACTTGGGGCCGTAGTGACACAATCTCGTTAATATGATTCGGATCAATCTTGTCAAAAGAGCATGGATCGTCTGGCGGCAGTGGACTCCGTGGGGCACCACGAACGATGTACGGGGTATTCTCGACTGCCAATTGTGATTCATGAATTCACGGATCGCCGAGCGGGTCTTCGCAAGACAGGTGTTTGTTCCCCGGAGACGCTGAACAACTTCCGGCTCGGCGGGACCGAGCATCGACAAGGCTGGCGACACCAGTTGAGTTACGCATTGATATCCGCACACAAACAAAACACATTGGGTGCAGGATACACGTGTGCCTGCACTCTTGTAGGCGGTCGAGTCGGAACCGACCCTCTGTACGAAAAAGCGATCCGCGACGAACTCGTCGGAGACGGTCGCCGACAGGCCGTCCATCACGGCGGTAATGTAGGTAGACGGGACATAGGTTAACCTCACGATTCCCATCAGCATCCGTCGTCAAGCTTCGCCCGAAGGGGATTTACGGCATCCGAGACACCACATCAGGTTCTCCCATCATGCATAGCCTATAAAGTTTTCGGTCGGTCATAGACTTGCTACACTGGGCAGATGTACATCATCACGTCCAGCGCATCTTGCAAAAGTAAGGCAGGCTTTTTAACTTGCATGTTGTGGGAATACAGGTACCGATCGGGGAGCGCGCGACTAGATACGATAGTCTCAGTCGTGCGCGACATGCAACGGACTGAGGTGTTCGAGTACGAACTAAAGTCTCTTATATACTACACAAAGTGACTAAATCATGTGCAAAAGTTATGGAATACCCGGAAACACGAATGAAACATACATACGCGAGAATGCTACAAACATCGCCCGTATGATATGGCGTCGGCACGCAATGGTGGTGCTCTAGTGCACGCGCTCTCCAGTAATCGAGTCGGTACGGTGCCGGTCGTGACTGCGCGCCACATGTTTGAGTCTGGTCAGTGAACAGGCTCCCTCGATTGCGGTACCGTGCCACTGTGCCATTTTTCCGGTTGCTACCCGATGGCCGCATGAGGCACTCGTGGCTTGAATTCATCATTGGTCTAGGTTCACGCTGCGCACTATTCTCCTGTGCAAACTTCGGACAGAATAAAGCCCCTAACTACGCCTCTCACCCCGCGCTGGGTATCAGAACGGCAATCAAGCACTCGGAATGCGTGGCAACGGTTCTCCGGAAGGCTACTCCGAAGGTGTGCGAGTGTTTACAATAAGAGCAATCCCAACCTCGGTCATATCTTTAGTGAGCGTGTTCCTTTTTGCATGAATAACACTGCCAGGCAAATGTAAGTAACGCTCGTCCTGCAACCCGGTTAAAAATTTGTTCCGTTGATAATGATTCTGTATACCTGATTCTCTCACCGTCAAAACTCTTCTTTCCATCACAATTCCTGAGTGCTCTGGTATCTCAGAAGCGTTCGTTCGCTGGGCTTGTGGAGGACTTCACGAATTGAGCCTAGGATGTAACCTGCTTATTTCGTCGTATTGCCAAGTGTTCCATCTATCCCCCCTCTCTAGCGTGTCTCTCACCGCCTTTGTTTGTACTTTTCTTACACTCATTGGGTATCATCTTGTTTTGGGAAAACCAGAATAGAATTTTGATGGGAGATGTGGCGCTCTGTGATATCAATGATCTGATGTAAAGCGACGTGGATTTGGTCCGTTCACGTAGTGCGCTTCAAAACCAGCGGTCTAAGTGAAATGATCAATCTTTCAAGTGACCATGGCGGCGATCCGAGTTGTCGGTATTCTTCATTTCTCGCATGACCACGTTCCCCTTTGTACTATCCCTCGTGCAGCCACGTTCTCATAAAGAGAACGTTGGGAGATGTATATGGAACATATTCCATGGACGATTAGTCCTTCCCGACGCCATCTTTTTTTCCCTACTTTTTTTTGGACGTGACTTTTATAGATAATTAATTTCGTGGTGTCTTATGATCCTTTTAGAACCTTGCGGCATCTCCATCAACTTCAGGGGCTATGTTAGCGCGTTGATGCGCGTGACGGTTAGAGTGCTCTCAAATGTCCGAGCACGGTGAATCGCCGATGCAGTGTGGCTACACTAAGTTGGATTGTGGTTGAAAACGAATCAGTACGCGCTTCATGATCCCCGACGGGACGGTGAATATCTATACGCACACTCGCATAGCCAAGTTACATAAATCAACAAGTCACGTTTCGCACCTGTACGATGATAGCGCCACCATACATCGACACGAATGTGAACTCAATGCGCACCTCTGGTGTTGCTACAGTCCATCCTCACTGGCCTGTCCGCCGTCAACGGACGGATAACATATGTGTGAATTTCCGGGCACAATGATGATATGTGTCACTGTTTGGATTTGTCCAAGTACATGTGACGACGTGGTATGTGATATGTGATATGTGGATACATGGTACAAGTTAGCCCCGAAAGGGGACAAACACTGTGCCATGCACTGGGTAGTGCGAATGCATTCATGAGCCGTGAGCAGGGTATACTATACGTGGATCAGTGAAGTGGGTATTCCCAGGCCACTCCATGGTTGCAAAAAGTACATACTTGGTGAGTAAAGTGCGCGTTCGCACGCGGCGAGAAGTTGATGGGGAGGAGTTTGATGTGTGATGGACGAGATGCTCGTTGGCGACCAATCTATGAAGCTATTCTATACGGAACTACGACGAAATGTAAGCCAAGAGTCGCCAAGATTTCCGTTCACTTTTTTTTCACGTTCCAACACTCTTCCTTTCAGAAAGAGGGGAATGACAACTCCAAGACGATATGGTATGAGCTGAACTTATACTCATGAGCCACGTTTTGATTTGAGCACGTTCTCCTGCCATGCGCCAAGGGGAACTGAAAAGGCCCTGGTTTGATGTCGGCCCCCCGTTTCGGAAGTTGGCTATAAGGGTGCACCCTGCCACAAGGTACTCGAGATAATGTTGCTAACATCATACTTGTATCTAATCTTACGCGCCCATTTGAATGCCGATGTTGTGCCACTGCACATAGAAACGTGCTGGCCAGGTCGGTGCTGTGTTACATCAGATGGGAACATTAATGAGCAAGAGAATTAGTGGGCGCGCTGGGAAAGAACGGAGGGCGGTCGGTGGTGTACTAGGGAGGATGCGTCGGAGATGGATTTCTCCATATGCCAAATTCCACGTGTGTAGGTCGACTAACATGCCAGTTCGCATGGGCAGGTTAACCTGTGGGTGGGTGGCAATCGGAGAGCGTCAAGACGAAACACGGATTGGCCACACGGTGGGTCGTGGGCCAATGAAGTCGTGATATGTGTCCACGTCAGCAACCATATGCGTGGTCATTTTTTGAAGACTTGAAGAGGGAGAAGTACTCGACACGTGTATCTGCAGACGAGTCGCAATTCTGAGCATCATGTCCAAGACGCTGTGGCAAGAAATGGATAACACGAAGAGGCTGTCGACGCGCGGGAGCAGGGTTAACCGGAACGCGGTACCAATGGTCGGTTGTCGAAAAGATACCAGTGCCGTGATCTGGGTGGAAAGACAACAAACTGGCTAAAGAGTAACCGGGGCGATACTGCTGATTGAAGGTGAGACGGAGTCGCTGTGGGGACGTATAAGCTGTATTACGGTGAAGAAGAAATCCTGGGAATGAACGTTTTGAGGCGATGAACAAACCGACATCCGACCAGATCGGTAACGGATACGGCGATACTGTGCTGTGTCGGTGACAGCAGGTTGCTGTACACCACTGGAGGGGGGGTTGCGACGAGGGGGGTTGATTGGATCTCAGATCGAGTACGGAACATTGCACTTTCCAAAAACGGGAATCAAGTTGATCTGGAACTGGAATGGATCTGTGTTCGACGACGTCAGATTATGTTTTTTTTTTTCCTGGTGAGTGCCAATTTAACGGGCGGATCAATGGCGAGAGGATAAAAAGAGCGGGGCGGGGCGAGTCAGTTCTCCTCAGCTCCCCAGTCAACCAGTCAGCCATGTCTTCTCTCATCGCCCAATACATCCAACACATCAACGAACTTGACTCTTACCTGTTCGTTCTTCTCTCCTTCTTACCCCGCTCTCGCTCATCCCTCCTCCAGGTCCGGTGCCCCTGTTACCCTCACCGGCAGTGACCTCTCGCTCGCCCAGATTGCCGCCATCGCCCGCCACCTTCCTTCTCCTGCCGCTTCTCCCGCTGCGCCGCCACTTCGCCTCTCTGCCAGCGAGCACATCCGCGCGGCCCACGATGCATCCCGCAAAGTCATTTCCTCCAAGGTTGAAGCCGGCCTTTCCATCTATGGCGTCTCTACTGGCTTTGGCGGTAGCGCCGACACCCGCACCGACGACCCAGTCGCTCTCGGTGCTGCCTTGCTCCAGCACCAGCATATAGGTGTCATCGTTCCCTCCTCGTCCTCTCGTCAAGGATCTCTCACTGGTATGCCTGTTGTTGTCTCTTTTTTTTCTTTCTCCTACTTATCATGAGTAGCAACGCTGCCCCTCACCGATCCATCAACCTCCACCACAATGCCCCCCTCATGGACCCGTGCGGCTATGCTTGTTCGAACCAACTCTCTTCTCCGTGGCCACTCTGGTGTGAGGTGGGAGCTCGTCCAGAAGATGGTCGAGGTCATTGAAAAGGGTCTTGTCCCACTCGTCCCCCTCCGAGGCAGCATTTCAGCCAGTGGCGGTGTGTAATGCCCCCTGTTTGTTCTCGGGCTGCTTACCGATATCCGCTTTCCTTTTTTAGACCTTTCCTCCCTTTCTTACATCGCTGGCATGCTCATCGGGGATCCTGCTATCCGTGTTTGGATGCTCGGCCCCCCGATCCCTTCACTCCATTCTCATCCTAAAACTCCCACGCCACGCTTCCCTGTCGACGCCACTCTCTCGTCCACGTTCCCCTCGGGCGCCATCACTCCCGCTTCCGAATCAGGCTCCATCTCTCCTGCTTCCCCAAGCACTCCCGCTTCCTCCATCCCAGACGACGACTTTGCCAAGGTCGGCCCATCCGCACTCTATTCTGCTCTTGCCCCTACTCTCACCTCCTACACCGCCAACAAAGCCTTTGCCCTCACCAGCACCACCCCCCTCCCCCTTGTATCTAAGGAACATCTTGGTATTCTCAATGGCACAGCCTTCAGTGCTGGCGTCGCTGCTCTTGCCGTGAATGGCGCAAAGGACATTGCAGTTCTCGGATCGGTGGGTTTTACTGCCATCGAAATCCTCCGTCTGTCTCACTCCCTAATAGGTCTTGACCGCCCTCTCTGTCGAAGCAATGCTGGGTGCCCGTGGCTCTTTTGATCCCTTTGTCGGCCACGCCCGGCCACACCCTGGTCAGATCGAGTCAGCCCACCTCGTCTGGTCCCTCCTCGCCGATTCAAAGTTTGCTCGAAGTGACGAAATCGAGGTCAAGATTGAGGAAGATCAGGGCATCCTCAGGCAAGACCGCTACTCTCTTCGCACTGCTCCCCAGTGGTTGGGACCCCAGTTTGAAGACATCAAAAGGATCGAGGAGACCATTCGAACTGAGGTCAATTCTACGACCGATAACCCACTGGTAGAACCTCCACGCCAAGGTGGTGGAGAAGGTGTGTATTTTCTTGGTTCCAGTAATCACTCCACCTCATACTTTTTAGGAAAAATCCACCACGCTGGAAACTTCCAGGCGCTGGCTGTCACCAATGCCATGGACAACCTTCGTCTCTCTCTTGCCCACATTGGCAAGCTCATGTTTGTTCAAGCCACGGAAATCATCAATGCTTCCATGAACCGTGGCTTGCCTGCAAACTTGGCTGGTGGCGAGAGCGGCCTGGACTTTGGATGCAAGGGACTTGATATCGCCTCTGCATCGTATATCGGCGAATTGAATGTTCTTGGCGGTATGAATGTCGGTGTGGGAAATGTTAGCGCCGAGATGCACAACCAGAGCGTCAAGTGAGTGATCTTCTTATGTCGTTATTGTCCTAATTGACACGAATCTGACAGCTCACTCGCTCTTATCTCGGCTCGCTACACGCTGACAGCACTCGAGGTCTCTCAATTACTCGCAGCAACACATTTGTACATCGTCTGCCAAGCCCTCGATCTGCGCGCGCTGTATCTTGAAATGAGGCAGCTGTCGGCTCAGGTCATTCGCGACCTCGTGCGCGAAGAGCTCTCTATCTCTGACGATGAAGTTATCAACAAGATTGCCGACAAGGTGGTGCCTCAGGTGCATGAAGCCCTCGATCGCACGACTATTATGGACACAGTTCCACGGATGGCCAAGGTTGCAAGCGAGGCAGTCTCTCCACTTCTAGAAGTACTCGCGGGCCTCGACATTTCGGGTCTCGGCTTGAACAAGGTCGCTGGGTTCCGAGCGACTTTGGCGTCCAAGCTCACCTCGCTCTTGATGGAACTTCGCTGCGCATACTTGGGTGTGCCGTTGTGCGAAGTACGGATGGGCTGCATGCAGGCAACAGCATCGCCTTCGGTCCTGACGCCAACCTTAAACCTTGCTCCACGTGGACGCTCTCCAGCGTCCGGACTGTTGGCGCCTCGCACACGGGTGCTGTATCAGTACGTTCGGGAGGAGTTGGGCATCCCCATGTATGGTGCGGATAACTTGCGCGGAAACGTATTTGGGATGCGCAATGGTGCCTTATCCGGGCCGGATGCAGAAGATGTTGAAGCGACGGTTGGCGGATCGGTTGACACATCGTTGGGCGATAAGGTGACGATGATCGTTGAGGCGATTAGGGATGGACGGCTCGCGCGGGCATTGGTGCGGGCATGTGCAGGTGTCTAAATGTGAGCTCGAACGAAAATCTCTGGTGCAATGCGGTATTATGTATATCCTATTTTGCTTTACACGACCAAGAGTTATTTTGTAGATTTTTCATTGTTATCTATCTATCAGTACCATAAGTATGTACACAACAATAAATGAGAATTATTCATGGTTGGAAAATGGTTGAATAATATTCCACTATCAAATATCTTGACACGGGCATGGATCAATACTTTTGGCGCCACCATCCAATAGCCGAAACCGTGCTGTGCCCCGTTCGTGTTACAGGACGCCAACATGGCACGGTGAAATGGCCATCGGGCCGTGGTGCCAAAAAGAGCACAAAGACAGGGAAAAAATGGATTGTGGAAATGGATTGTGGAAGAGAGCCAAGCAGCGTGATTCAATCTAACTACAACTCTGATTACAGCATCCACAGCCAGACACTGCAGCCTGTGTGAAATGGAGGGGTGAAAAGTGAAAAATAAAGTGAAACATTTATTTGGACCACGTGTCGCGCTGAATTCGGTGGGTGGGAGTAGAAAGTTCATCAGGTGAACTTGGCATCGCAGAACAGGGCTCGGGTTTAGTGGCGACGAATATTCCGACGTACGGTCAGTAGCCGCTAATGATGCTCTGAATCCGCGCGTCCGTCTTTTGTGACGGAAGCTAAATCTGCACCCGAACCTGATGGGATCTTTTCCTTTCCTACGTCGGTCGGCGATGGGCGATGCGCACGAGGCGAGGAGGGGGAAGAGTGAAGAGATCCATTCTCGTACTCCTCCCCGTCACGCTCGTAGCCACGGCTAATCCATGCATCTGTGGCCACTCTGTGAGATTTGTCGGGTCGAGGAAGTGCGGAGAGCGGAACACGGGAGACAGAGGGGTTTGGGGATGGGGAGAGATCGGGAGGGCACTCGCATCCCATACGAGGCACGCCTGGAATAGGACAGGTACTGAGTTCGTAGCTGCATCCTGCCATTCCGGGGTCGTATGTGGCGTAGGCGTCATCAATTATCTCCAGGGGAAGGCCAGCGTCACCGTATGCGCCTTGATCGGCAGGATGTGATACGTCGTCGTCACTGCCAACGAAAATAAAAGACTGGAATAGTTTTTGGGCCCCATTTCGACCTACTTTTCTGTGTGTGAACGGGACATCATACTGACCCCTAAGAAAGGCGACGTCGATCAAGATCGCTCACACCTACTACAATACGATTTTGCGTTTCATGATCAGTTGTGGACTCCACTTCCCCTGGAAATCAGTACCATCAGTTTCATGCATCCAACCATAGTTATAACGCAACTACACGACCCGAAATCTTCCACTTATCGCCACCTTTGGCGGTGCTCGTTACAGCTTGTTCTGTGAAACATGTCTTTAGCTACCGCTGAAGGAAACGGCGGGCGTACTACCATCTCACTCACTGAATCGTCGCGGATCGTAATCGTTGGTGCGGGCACCTTTGGTCTCTCCACAGCCTTTCATCTCCTCCGGCGTGGTTACACCGATGTTACAGTTCTCGATCGAGCGAATGAATTGCCCGCCGTAGATGCTGCAAGCACGGATATTAACAAAAGTGCGTTCTGGCTCAAACATGGAGAAAGACAGCTGTAACGCCGCTCTGAAACAGTCGTCAGGTCGTGCTACTACGACATGTTCTACACTAAACTGGCGAGAGAAGCAATAGAGGCTTGGAAAGATCCTATGTGGGCGGGCTGTTATCACGAGTGAGCATTCATGCACATATTTTGACACGATCTTCGTTGATGACGGTACTCGCACTCTCACAATAAATCAGGTGTGGCGTAATCAGCATCAGTAACGAAAAGATGGACGATTCCCTGAGAGAGAATGATCGGCAGCTCGGTGCAGTTATCGAAAACCTCCCAGACACCAAGGCTATTCAGCACAAGCTATTATCTTCCCTCAGTCTCTCTGATTCTTTCGCGGGTTCGGATTCAAACGCGCAACGAATCGGATCACTCCCAGATTACCATGGTTACTTTAACCCGGAGGGTGGTTGGGCAGAGGCGACGCGGGCAGTCGCCATTCTTCTCTCACAAATAAGATATATGGGAGGGAAGGTCATTGCGAACCAAGAAGTCATCAGTCTCGTGAAAGACAAACACGGGCGGACAGCGGGTGTCAAGTGCAGAAATGGTACATGTTTCGAAGGCGAGAGGGTTATACTCACTATCGGATCCTGGACCGCTTCGACATTCCCCGAGTTGCAGTTGGATTCAAAATGCTTGGCCACTGGGTAAGCGGGCTGATCAGCGCGTATCGGGAGGGTATGATGACCTTCGTCAGTCAGACCGTAGCGATGATACAACTCACCGCAGAAGAGAAGCTGCGGTACAAAAACACTCATGTGTTCTTGAATTTTGACAGTGGGCTCTACACTTTTCCGGTGGGTTTGCCTTTCTTCTCCAACGTCTTTGTTGCATTTCAAATCCGTCGGTTTATCTTCCTTCCTCTGTTGATGTCATCCTACCTTGGGGATCCAAAAAAAGTTTGCCCGTCCAGTTACGCGGCGCCAAACATGGCCCTTGGGATGTACGAAGAGTGTACCGGAAGAGATCCGTCCGGTTCCCATCTTTCTCATCTTTGCGCCCTCCATTTCGTCTCTAGCCCCCCATGTGCAGTTGACATCCTTACTCCTATTATGCGCCCTATTGGATTAGCATATTCTGCCGACTTTTTACTCTCATGGGTGTTTGATGACAACCATGCTTGGCGAGGATCAGTCGTTCCCGGCCAAGCCTTTCCAATGTCTGCTATTGCCGTTTGGGTGGTTTTCTCTTAGAGCTTGTTTGGCATGGTGGCTAGCAAGTTGTTTCTTGTTAACTAGGGACTTCACCTCCTATAACTATGACTTGGACTAATCTCACCTGTTGTCAGCCCAATGAGGATGGTGTCGTCAAACTTGCTATGCATACAGGCGGGCATACTCACATGGTCCCCAAGATCGGTGGCGACATCAATAACAATTCGGCTCGAAAGATATCAACGCCACGAACTATCACCAGCCATCCCATTTCGGGCGACGGTCTACGTGTCCCGCTTTCTGCGCTAAACGCGTTAAGGATTCAATTAAGGGGTGTGTATCCCGAACTGGCAGAGGAGCCGTGGTCTGGTACGCGGATGTGTTGGTCGGTGCCCCAGTTTCTATCCTCCCTTTTCCGTTTCTGTCATCCGCAATTTACTTTCTTTTCTTCGCCAAGAGCCCCCACATGACGTTTGGGGTGTATTTCAAAAGTCCATAACAGATACGGATACGCCGTAATCCCCGCGCGGGCTTTGTATGCGTCTAAAGGATGCGTGATGAAGCACAAAACGACGGGCTATCCCTCGAATGTGGTAGCCTATTTGTTTCGCCTCTTCTCGTTAGGGGTCACGACGGCCTCATCTTACCATCACGCGGCTCCGTTGGCTGACAACTGTTGTCGAAGTGAACCAGGTTTTACGGTTTCACGAGGCGTATTGGCCCCGAATTTGAATTGAAATGCTAGGTCTTCTGACCGCTATTCTATGCATGACAAAACAATTATGGACGTCAACGGCTCGGGTCACTCTGAGGGGGGAATGATCCTTCCGTTTAGCACGGCCCTTCTAGATGTCGACATGTGATTGGCTAGACCGCTTTTGCGAGCTTGCGATGTAGTCGTTGTCAGATGCTTATGTCCAGGTCCGGGCCTAGATCTGTCGAATCGCTTGTTTTACGTCGAGCGAAGCAGCGATACATCCGTGGCCAGAATAAGAATGGCCTCGGCACCGAGACCAGCCGATCGATGAAGACCCCTCTCGTTCTTCACATATGTGATTTTGCATTTCTTTTTCTTTTCTTTTCTTTTTTTTAAGATTCTGCATTTCTTTCATTCTTTTTGGCAGAGGTGATGGTTCCAGCTCACCATTTGTACGTTTATAGGTACACAGACGCGCCCGACGGCAACTGGGTCATCGGTTCCTTTCCAGGAGATCCGACGTTGTTTCTCGCCACGTCTGGTAGTGGACATGGCTTCAAGGTGAGCAGTAAAAACCATTATCCTGTCGAGGTGGCACCGTCTCGCAGTGTCCACCATCACGAGCATGAAATACCGTTGAGAATAAGATTGCCGCCATCCTTGTTCATCTTTGTTTACTCAACTTGTACATTATCTTTCTCTGGAGAGTGAGACATCTGCCAGCTCAATCCCCTTTCTCCTTTCCCCTCCCTTTCCATTCCTTGACGGTTTTGAACTTTATTCTCCGCAGTTCCTGCCCAACATTGGTCGACTAGTCGCAGATTCCCTCGAGGGAGTGCTTGACCCTATGATTGCGGCGCGGTTTGCGCCGGACCGTGATATGACGAGTGCGACAAATGGCGAGCGCACTTCGGCTGTGCCGTGTGAGCTGGATGTGCAGGAGCTGTGCGGGCCTGAGGAAATAACTCAAGGCTTGGATCGCGTGTTCGTGCATGCGTTGTCAGTGTAAAGGTCGATATCTCACAGTATCGATGTGTCTGGTCTGTTCTTGACGAATTGAATACTGCGAAATGCGGTCATCACGTTAGCCTAGTTGCATGGTACAGCTTTGTCAGATACGTCAATCTGTGGTCACTTTCAAGCTTCAATTGTGCGCGGATGGCAGGCTCAGTTATCACAAGCCCGCGGGTCATTGACGTGAATACGTTAGTCCCGTTGATAAAATCATATCATTTGTGATGGGATTGGGAAGAGTGAATCGAAACTATACACCTCGGGACGACAAGAAACAGCCGTCACGTTTAGCTGAGAGGTGGCTCTGGGATCAGATTAGCGAGGTGAACACAACGCATGGCAAAAAAAAAAACAAAAGAATCATGCAGAAGACCTTGATATGAGAAGAATGCGTATGTAAAATGGGGCACTCAGGTTGGAACACAATATGCCTCTGGTATAGTGGCACGAGACCAAACACAGGACATATTTAGGAAAAGAATTTGCATCTGCAAAAAGAACGACAGCCCACCATACTCGAGGAGTGCTCCAAATTTATACATGGCGCGAACATGGGTGCCTAGTCGCACCTCTGTCATAAGATAGACTGGCCCATCAGCTCGTCCCACACCTGCAGTGCGGGATAGTAAATTTAGATGATGCGCACTAGGCTACACAGACCTGCGCGTACCTGCATCGTGATGGGACATGAGAGCCCAGTCGTGGTCTATGAATATGACTACCCGAACAGTACATGAATATTTCATGACTGTCAATTGATTACACGTACCGTGAAACGGTTTCGGTCACGCGATATTCGCCCCGCTTGGGATGAAGTGCCTACCAGACGATCTCCAACGACACGGCCATATTGAAGCCTTGTCGCAGCGCTGTGCAGTGTGTATACTTGTCATGATTGTTCAAGAATTGGGCATGAAACGATCGCACTGGAATCCCATGTGAAAACGGCGTTACCGTGTCATCGGGCGCCATCAAAATTAATAACTTGTCCGGGCCACAATATCTCCACCAAATTATCCCTATCCCTGCGACAAGTCTTGAAAATAGTTAGCGAGGCCACCTGTCGAACCGTCCAAAGTGAGAACGGGAAAAAAAAAAGGATAGCACCATTTGCTGCAAGATTACATGAAAACATTATCTTCAAGATTTTGTACCAGAGAGTCCACGACAGGCAGAAGTCTCGATGTGTATTCAGAAGACCATGATGTCGAATAATCAGGCGTAAAGAGGGTGTAGGCGGGTTAACGGTAAAACCCTAATTAAAATTTTTTCATTCTACTTAGGGCTTCTACCAAAGTGCATGTGACTAAGCACGTGACCGTTGTCTCGATTGCCCCCGCGTCCTTATCCTACCCCACGTGTGCATCCTAAGGTTTCGGCTACACGCTCTCACATCTGCTGAGCAGCTGAAATGAATGCTCAGGCCGGCAAGGGTTGACAGCTTATGTGAGGTTACCCGCAGCTTTGTGATTGGTGGAGAAGAGCAAATGTTACAGCAGACCCCAATATATATACCTAAAGGGAGATAAAAATGTAATTATCCCAAAATTATAAGTGGCCGGGCCACTGTTCGTCCAGTTTTTAATTGACAGATGCACTTCTTCCCTTATCTACTCCCGTAAATTTCCCATACTGACACTCACATGCCACATCGGCGACGGGCGGGGTTGATGCGGTCAATGCCACCACACGACGATAACGATGATAGCAGCGTGGCAACAGCTAATGCCACTCAGTGACAACAGAGGCGACAGAAACAACAGTGGTGACAGTAGGTGACATCGGTAACAGGGGCGACCGGTGACAGCGGCGACAAGGGCTGCCGCGCTGCCAGCATCACCGTATGCACACACTACGAATGATGACATAGCCAGTGCCCCCACACGGTAGCAATTATGACGCATGGGGAGACGTGACGACGGCAGTAGGTTACCCTCACCAAGAGTTAGTATTCACACTCAATACATCTAAGATACCTACGTGATCTGAAAGTTCATGTGCCGTCACTGTCGCTCAGATGTTGAACACGAGATGGACCGATCAACGGTTGCAGTTCCCAGGAGATCGTAAATACGACAGATTGGCCTCGGGTGCGGCACAAAAGGGGTCGTCTCAGCCATCCTCCGTTTCACTCATCATGACACTCTGCTCCGTCGTATGTTCTTGCAGTGGCAGTGGGTGCACCCGTTTCACTCATCGTGTCACTCGGCTCTGTCGCATGAAATGAGCATACAACATTAGTGGCGGGTACATCAGAGTTGTCTGGGTGGTGGAGGATTAGGGTGTCTCCCTTTCTTCGGACTTGAGAAAGGCCATATACGATTGACCGTGAGCGAAAGGATTGATGCGGACAGCGCGGGACAGCGTTAGACCTTGGCATGTTGTCGGACAAGCGAGTCGTCCCTTTCGTGCTGCACCGAAGGCCGATCTCCAGCGCTTACTGTTGGAAATCCAAGCGCGCGCGCAGTCACGACCGGCACCGGACCGACCAGATCACCGGAGCGCTGATGCGCCATCGCGCCACCATCGTGTGCCGACGCCATATCATATGGGCGATGTTCGTAG
>JBBPJT010000722.1:0-15863 GCA_038088895.1 Xerocomus potaroensis
GTGGAATCTATGGGAGGTAAGGGCGTCCATGGGTGCTTCTAGATGTATATGAGTAGGGGGGAAGAGCTGGGGCCAAGGGATCTGTCCATTGGTCCAGGATTTATGGGCGAAGATTTTGGGTTTTGGTCCCCCCTATAGATAAGATTAGATAAAAGTACCTTAGAGCGAAAACTGTTTCTGGAGGATCAGGAAAGATGATCCAGAGGCTCAGGAGTGATCCTATGGATTCATAACAGGTACTGATCAGGGAGTGCATGACTAGATGGATGATCTCAGTCATGCATGTGATGCAACAGACTATAATATTCACCTAGATAGGTAATCTACCTACTAGTAAGCATAGAGTAGATGGAATAGAAGCTAAATAACTCACCTCAGTTGTGCATGTGATACAATGGACTGAGGTGTTCTAGTATGAACAGAAAATCTTATATACTGTACCAAAGCTGTACCAACTAAATCATGTGTTAAAGAAATGGGTATTCAAGTACCTGGAATCACACTGGTATATGATGGAATGCACATACATGAAAATGCTACAAATATAGCATCAGGAATTTTACAAGAATCTAATTTGGCTAATTTCAACTAATCTCAGCCACTTTTGATTAATTTTGACTAATTTCACTCAAAATTGGCTGAAATTAGTTGAAATTAGATTTTTGTAAAATTCCTGATGTAGCCCATATGATATGACGTCGATGCGCAGCGGTGGCGCTCTCGTCCGCGCGCTCTCCGGTAATAGCGTCGCTCCGGTGCCAGTCGTGACTGCGCGCGCGCTTGGAATTCCAACACCCCTCACTGCCATCTGTGCCCCATGCCTGAATGCCGTTCTCTCTGCTTACGGGTAGGCTCACGCCCAGACCGGCGTGTAGTCTTCCCCTCCCTGCCTCTGGCCCTGGACTTGGTTGTACTTCCGGCTATACCTACACCTCACGCGTTTGTCCACCTGGTCGAAATTGGGTTCGCCCCGCTCTCTCGAGGTCTGACAGCGGTGCGAGTACAAGGGGCATAAGGATGAGGGTGAGGACGACGACGGAGGGCATGCCTGGGGACGAGTACTTATTCGGACAGGCTTATTGCACGCACCGTTTTCTCTTTCTGGATTCCAGAGATTTGGACCACCGCGTATGTCGCGTCTGTTGAACCGTCCCTGCCAGCGATCAGGCTGATCAAAACCTCAGACGAATATGTCCAAACATGTTCAAGGTCCAAAAATGTATCACAAGAATTTGGGTGTCAAAAGAAAATGCTCCTCCTTCCTCGGTACAAATCAACTCATATGCGATCTTGCTTTTCTGGGCCTGTTGTCAAACAAAGTACGCCGTCAGAGCACTGACACTGTACGCGGGGGCAGTGTAGTTGAACGTTTGAGCAAACGCCTTGGTAGATGTTTTTGGAAGGACAGCATTAGGCGTTGTGGGCGTGTTGCTCGCCTCTTTAGGCCCGGTTATCACGGTGACGTTCCCAGCACTGGCTACCTCAAACGGTAGCACAAAGGTCATCGGTGCGGGTGTCGCATCGTAATTGACAATCTAGGGTAAACAGTCGTC
This sequence comes from Xerocomus potaroensis, assembly GCA_038088895.1. Classification (NCBI taxonomy): domain Eukaryota; kingdom Fungi; phylum Basidiomycota; class Agaricomycetes; order Boletales; family Boletaceae; genus Xerocomus; species Xerocomus potaroensis. The sequence continues at coordinate 1,554 of JBBPJT010000722.1, forward strand.
AGAGGGGGCCCTCGTGAACGTTTGTTGTGATACGTGCTTTGAAGATGACAGTGCCAAGATTGGTGTCGCGGGTGATGCTCCAGTGGAGTGTACCGCCGGGTGTGGGAAGTGTGCTGGGCAAATATTCGGTTCCTCGATGGGTGCTGAAAAGCTGACCACGCTCGTCAGTACGCCATCGAGTTGTCCGAGCTTGTATAATACCTGCTGGACGTAGTAGCTAGTCGAAGGGTAGACGTTAGAAGCACTGCTCATTGCGTTATTCCAACTCAATGAAATCCGTGTTGTGCATCTCAAGACTTACTCAAATGCGATTAGATTGGGGGTCTAGGGTCATCTTGAGTCGGGAAGAAAGTGAGAAGTGTAAAAACTTGCCCATTGATAATCGTTGATGTTCATCAAAAGCGGCGCATAGGATGCCGCGAAGACGATGTCAGCGTTCCTCTCAAGGCCAGTCATGTAAGCTGCCTCTCCTACAGCGCCTAGATCGCGAATACTTCAACAGAGAGTACAAACATATGTCACACCAGCCTACTTTGAACAGTAGGATACATAAGACGTCCACGACTCCCGAACGGATCATCGGCGTCGGTAGAGATGGCGGAGTATTCGCCCTGTGTGAATGTGAATCATAGAAAACAATTGTCCAAACGAGGCCTTACCTGGAAATAGCGCGTGCCATTACGCTACAAGTTCGCAAATGAGCAGCCAACTTTGCGAATCAGAGTTATCCCGATTTACCTCATACGTATCATAGTAGAACGTGTTCTCGACAAAGTAGTCTGTTTCGCGATTTGGACGCTAAGAGTACAGACACAGAAGATCAACTTACTAGGGGTCGAGTATACATGATTGTCATATTGCATGGGGGTAGGATCTAGGATGGGGTCAAACGGAAAAGTGGTAGCGATGAAACCTCATTGGAAAGGGGCACATCAGGTCAGGAAAGTGGAACATTTAGCGTATACGTACGAAGCTGGGGAAACGCTTCTGTCAGACTTCCTACAAAATGTTTCCACCGATAGACATATCTATACCAGTTTGGCTTGACTAGGAGGGATTGACACAAGCGTTGGAAAGTCTTACGAATCAGAAGCGAAGAAGTCTTCGTTACCAATCTCGACATAGGTTAGTTTGAAGGGCTCGGGGTGACCAAGAGAGGCACGAAGGGCGGCTAAGGTGAAGGTCAAACGTGCACCAGCCATGTAAAAGGAATGAAAACCACCGTATTCATTAGTGGTCGGATCTCCTATCACGAAGTTGATCTGGTTGATGGCGGATTGAACGTACGAAGTCAGCTCGTTCTCAGCGACAGTCTCGCCGTCGAGAGAGTAGCCTATTATGACACTTTCAGGGGGAAGTCAGATTACGTTCATGCTCGACAGACCTGCCCAGACCGCCATGATCGGTTCCATGTCCAGATCTTCGCACAAATACAAATACTCAAGCAAACCGAGACCACTGGAACCAATCGAGTAACTCGAATATGAAACACCCGCAAAGTATGGCCCACTCACTCGGTGTTTACGTAGCCCCAGGCACCCTTCCGGCCTGATTGAGTAGAGTGAATTTGGAAAGCTATACAAGAGTAGATGCTTACCAGGTCTGTCAACAAGTGGTCCAAGAGTGGCGTCCCATTTCCATCTTGACGCCAACGTTGGTCCCTGGGGATCGTTTATTTACCACCATCAAGTCTCTTGGCGTTAGATAACGTTTACCTCCTGTAGTACTCGTTAGACATGTAGCGGATAATTTCGATGACCCATACTAGGTTGTTCCCACCAGGCAAACGAAAAAAGGATGGATTCATCTCATGTAATGTCTACGGCATCAGTATTGAATGGCGCATCTTAAGGGCGCTTGGATGGGCACATACCGTCGCAATGTCGATTCTCAAACCGTTTTCGCGTCCCCTGAAGGTAGGCGGAAACAATGAAAACATGGCAAAATTGATAGTCTGACCAGCGGCACTGGCCCCATCGACCGTGAGCATAAAATAGTTCTCTGTAGGTGAGGGAGAAGACGTCGGTCTCAAAGAAACAGTGACTTGCTCCCATGTCGTTTGCGATCCGCTGATTGGAACAGAAGCCGAGGCATAGACTTCACCCGTAGCGCTCTGCAAGGTGACATTGGCTAGTCCACTAAATGAAGAAGCTTCCGAGAATTTGTAATAAAACGAGGCGTTATAAGTCCAATCCGAATTTACCCGAATCCCTGCAAGTGTAATCCAGATCAGACTTTCGAAATCGTTTCATATGACGAACCGTTATAACCCTCGTTCCCAAAACCAACCGGTCCAACTGTGCCTTGTGGAATGGTGAGCTGAAGAGAATTCGGAAGGGCGGACGAGACTGGCGATGGGTCACTGATCACATTGATTTCTGCCCCGTTGACCGCATTCCAGGCATTTAGTGCGGCCACTGAGTCTATACACATCGATCAAGTAAAGTCAAGGACTCGTTTCCTCTTACGCACTCGGCGTGACTTGCTGGAAAGCTCGGTTTTGAAGCACTGAACATGAAGCAGTCAGAGTAGTTCATGGCATGACTTTGAACTCACACTCCGCATAAATACCACCGTCACCGCTCTGAGAAATAGTTATCAGAACCCCAGGTCTCACACATCAAGGGCTCACATACTGTAATCAATCATTATCAGTTATGCGTTAGCGAGGAGGCAGCAATACTTGCATTAATGTCCTGTAAAGGAAGAACCAACTTGTCATATCAATGGGAAATCCGGACATGCTAGCCGCACCTCGAACATCTGACCGTCTGTCACGACGATCAATGATATAAAAAAGGCAAATGATGTCCATGACTTACAAAGGAGCGGAGGGATATCATGGCTGGCAATCCCGTTTACTGTAACCACTGTCGTGGCGGTCGCAATGGTAGCGAAGATGTAAATTACTTGCACACTTCTGACGAGAAGATGGGACAGCATGTCTTGTAATGTGAGAGCTTGCATGGAAGTTGGCCAAGCAACTTATATGTGAATACTGATAAGTAATCCCGCGGAGCAGAAAAGCGATAGACCCCCAGATAAAGAACGGCGATCAGCGGACTCCCACCTGAATAGTCTGGAGTTCAGTCAAGTGGCCCATCTTTGAACCTTAAGGGGCGTCGGGTTTTGAGCGCCCAGTTTCGTCAATATCAGCATTGACATTATCAATGCCTCTGGAAAAGCCAAGTGTCACAATGATTCCGCAGGATCTTCCCAACGTCTTCCCTTCCCTTAAAGAGTCCAAGTGAGGGAGTGGAGACAGGAAAACAGCGCACCACGAGGGTATTCAAAGACAAATCATCAGAGGCAAATCATACGCCAAGGGAACCTGCACCGAGGGCTCAGGTAACAGCATTTAGATGCCCGGCCCAGTGTGACGATCGCAACATCCGCCTCTAACGTCCAGACAGTAGGCCGATCAGCGAATTCCCTTTGAATAAAACGATTGATGTCAAACCGCCGTGCTAAGCAATTGAGGAGTTGTGTATAGGACCACGTGTACACTGTTTAGCCGACGAGCCAAAGGCATATATCATGTCGACATCCAAAGTCGTCAGTCTGATATTCCGGTACACTTTTGACCTTGAAAGAAACGACACGAGAGTGTGCGTGCCAGTGCAAGAGTTTTACAGCAGTTTGCAAAACGCAGTTCGGGCGGTTTTGTTGATTTCCGCGGCGTGCTTCACACGATTCCACCCACCATAATCTCGGTCTCAAACGCCCAATTCTATAATAAATAAATAAATATTATACCATGCTCTCGTCAAGTGCGCATCGCCAGACAGCACAATGGCCAACCGTTGATACATCCACCCAGCTCAAAAAAAGCTCATTTTCGCATGTTGATATTGTCATTTATGTTTTGCGGACAATCTCCCCATCGAAATCATAAGTTGGAGGGAGTCGGCGACGAGTCTGACTGGACGACTTACAGCTACAATGGTCCAACTTCATAATCTTGCAGGACAGCGACGACGCGCATGCTTACGGTCAGCAAAAGCACAGAAGGCCAGGTCGCCGATTTTCCGTACGGACTAAGCAGAGGTGTGACGAGAAGACGTTTAAAATTGCCACTGTGAGCTTACGATACGTATCCTAAAGGCTGAGCGTCATTACTTCTAAGCAATACCGGTCGTCTCCAAAGTTTGTTGGAGTGTTCTTGTGTACGATATGCAATGACTGTGGATATGGATGTACCGAAGTTTTGATTTATGAATAGCGAATATCAATATCTTGCGTTTGTGTCCAGGGGATCGTCTTACCGTCAGTTGCCCATATCTGATAGCGAGCTGCGTCGAAGGATCCTTGGGTTAAGCCACGCCACGTAATCAAGTTTGAATAAACGCCAACGAATGGCTAGAAAATAAGAGGGGTTTTGAATAACTCCCGTGTAAAGGTGCAACGTTGATAGAATACTGTCCATACCAGTTCAGCTGCCATGGGCTCAGGTCCCACAAGAAAAAAGGTATGCGGATTATACCCGAAGCCGACATATGAATGAAGGGATGAGTTCAAGATGAGTGGGTACGTCAAGTTGGGCGACGAAAACAAGCGTAGTAAAACCAGCACGTAGGTCGTCGTTCAACATACTCACTAACCATTCCATCCCGCCTATGATCGCACCATCTCACACAGTCACCCAGGGTACCTCTCGCAGCCATCGACGGCACTCTCAGTTTCTACCTCATTCACATACCCCCTCCACCACCAGTTCGGTCAGCGGAACGAAAGTGGCACACAAACGAGGTGCAGTCTGTACATGCGAGTTGCTCCAAGGCTGTGTCACTACTTCGTGCATACTGCTGAGCGTGGGTCATTCAGGTCTACTGACACCCGTTGTTTGATCAAGAGCTGTTGGGAACACACCCTCGCAGTGGCTTGAAGTGTTCAGGTTTCTGTTGAGCAAGCGCCAACGTGTGCAGTTGCTCGTTGCTTCCCTCACCTTTGTTCTTCCCCGTGGTACCCATATTTTCATACAGGCTGCCACAATCTTACCGCCTCTCTCACTGTCATCTGCGCCCCCTGCCTGAAGGCCGTTCTGTCTGACTATCCTTTCTCTCACGGGGCCTCGTCTCCCTCCCCATTTCAGTCCCCTCCTTCGCAACGACCTCACACCCGTCCACTTTGCTACCGTCAGCTCGAGTATCCTATGTCGTGTGTCGTCCATTCGGTCTCCGGCCTCACGACCACACGGTGTACACCACCGAACGATTTGGCAGTGGGATCGGACACAAGTTCGACCTGGCATCATGGATGTGCCGACGAGGACGAAATCGGGTTTGCCAGGCTCGCAATCTGGCACTCGCTCGCTCGACATCTGAAAGCGGTGCGAGAACAAGGAGCATGAGGACGGCGGTGGGGCCGACGACAGAGAGCAGGACCGAGGACGAGTATTCATTCCCACAGGCTTATCGCACGTACCGTTTTTTTCTCTCTCTCTAGATTCCAGAGATTCGAACCACTCCGTGTGTCGCGTGTATCAACCATCGTTGAGCCGTCCCTGCTAGCGACCACGCTAGTCCAAACCCCGGACAAACATGTTTAAGGTCCAAAATTATAAATGTGATATTGTTCCCCCGGGCCTGTCGTCAAACAAGGTATACCGTCAGAGCACTGACGCTGTATGCGGGGGCAGTGTAGTCGAACGTCTGAGCAAACGTCTTGGCAAATGTTTTTGGATGGACAGCTTTAGGCGTTGTGGGCGTGTTGCTCGCATCTTTGAGTCCGGTAATCACGGTGACGTTCCCGACACTGGCCACCTCGAACGGTAGCACAAATGTCATCGATGCGTGTACCCCGTGGTAATTGACAATCTAGGGTAAACAATCGTCAGAGGGCTTCTTCGTGAATGCTTGTGGTGATGCGTGCTTTGAAGATGACAGTACCAAGGTTGTGATCGCGGGTGACACTCCAGTGGAGTTTGCTGCCAGGTGTGGGAAGCGTGCTGGGCAGGTATTCGGTGCCTCGATGGGTACTGAAAAGCTGCCCACGCTCGTCAGTACGCCATCGAATTGTCCGAGCCTGCATAATACCTGCTGGACGTAGTAGCTAGTTGAAGGGTAGACGTTAGAAGCACTGCTCGTTGCGTTATTTCAAGTCTATCAAATCTGCGTTGTGCATCTCAAGACTTACTCGAATGCGATTAGACTGGGTGTCTGGGGTTACCTTGAGTCGGGAAGAAAGTGAGAAAGATTGAAAAACGTGCCCATTGACGATTGTTGATGTTCATCAAGAGCGGCGCATAGGACGCCGCGAAGACGATGTCAGCGTTCCTCTCGAGGCCGGTCATGTAAGCTGCCTCTCCTACAGCACCTAGATCGCGAATACGTAAACAGAGAGCACAAACACATAGTACACCACCCTACTTTGAATAGTGGGATACATAAGACGTCCGCCACTCCCGAGCGGGTCATCGGCGTCAACAGAAATGGCGGAGTACTCGCCCTGTATGAACGTGAATCATGGAAAACGACTGTACAAACGAAGTTTTACCTGGAAATAGCCCGTGCCGTTACGCTACAAGTGAGCAAATGAGCAGCCGACTTTGCGAACCAGCGTTATCCCTATTTACCTCATACGTATCATAGTAGAACGCGTTCTCGACAAAGTAGTCTGTTTCACGATTTGCATACTAAAAGTACAGACATAGAAGATCAACATACCAGGGGTCGAGTATACATGATTGTCATATTGCAAGGGGGTAGGATCCAGGATGGGGTCAAACGGAAAAGTGGTGGCGATGAAACCTCATTGGAGAAAAGGCACGTTAGTTCAGGAAAGGGAAAGTTGACGTATACATACTAAGTTGGGGAAATGCTTCTGTCAGACTTTCTACAAAGTATTTCCACCGGTAGATGTATCTATACCAGTTTGGCGTGACTAGGGGCGATTAACACATGAGTTGGAAAGTCTTACGAATCAGAAGCGAAGAAATCTTCGTTACCGACCTCGACATAGGTCAGTTTGAAGGGCTCGGGGTGACCAAGAGTGGCGCGGAGGGCGGCTAAGATTAAGTTCAAACATGCACCAGCCTTGTAAAAGGAATGGGAATCACCATATTCATTAGTGGCCGGATCGCCTATCACGAAGTTGATCTGGTTAATGGCGGATTGAATGTACGGAGTCGGCCCGTCCTCGGCAACAGTCTCGCCATCGAGAGAGTAGCCTATTGTGGCAATTTCAGGGGAAAAGCCAGATCACATTCACGCGCGACAGACCTGCCCAGATCGCCATGATCGGTTCCATCTCCAGGTCCTCGCACATATACAAATACTCGAGCAAACCAAGACCGCTGGAAGCAATTGAGTAGCTCGAATACGAAACACCCATCAAGTATGGCCCACTCACTCGGTGTTTATGTAGCCCCAGGCACCCATTCGGCCTAATTGAGTGGAGTGAATTCGGAAAGCTATACAAGAGTAGATGCTTACCAGGTCTGTCGACAAGTGGTCCAAGAGTTGCATCCCATTGCCATCTTGACGCAAACGTTGATCCCTAAGGATCGTTCATTTAACGCCATCAAGTTTTTCGGCGATTGTTAGATTTACCTCCTGTAGTACTCGTGAGACATGTAGCAGATAATTCCGATGATCCATACTAGGTTGTTCCCCCCAGGCAAACGAAAGAAGGATGGATTCATCTCAGATAACGCCTAACAGCATCAGTATTGAAAGATAGGATCTCAATGGCGCTTGGATGGACATACCGTCGCGATGTCGATTCTCAAACCATTTTCGCGTCCCTTGAAGGTAGGCGGAAACAACGAAAACATGGCAAAGTTGATAGTCTGACTAGCGGCACTGGCCCCATCGACCGTGAGCATAAAATAGTTCTCTGTCGATGAGGGAGAAGATGTCGGGGTCAAAGAAACAGTGACTTGCTCCCATGTCGTTTGCGATCCGCTGATTAGAACAGAAGCCGAGGCATAAACTTCACCTGTAGCGCTCTGCAATGTGACATCGGCCAGTCCACCGAATGAAGAAGCTTCCGAGAATTTGTAATAAAACGAGGCGTTATAAGTCCATTTCGAATTTACCCGAATCCCTGCAAGTGTGATCCAGATCAGGCTTCCGAAATCGTTTCATATGACGAACCGTTATAACCCGAGTTCCAAAGACCAACCGGTCCAACTGTGCCTTGTGGAATAATGAGCTGAAGAGAATTCGGAAGGGCGGACGAGACTGGCGATGGGTCACTGATCACATTGATTTCTCCCCCGTTGACCGCATTCCAGGCATATAGGGCGGCCACTGTATCTATGCATAACAAATCAGACGAGGTCAAGGACTCGTTTCTTGCTACATACTTGGCGTGACTTGTTGGAAAGCTCGGTTTTGAAGCACTGAATATGGTGCAGTCAGAGTAGTTCATGGCATGACTTTGAACTCACACTCCGCATAAATACCACCGTCACCGCTCTAAGAAATAGTTGACAGAACCTCAAGGCTAACACATCAAGGGCTCACATACTGTAAGTCGATCATTATCAGTTATGCGTTAGCGAGGCAGCGATACTTACATTAATGTCCTGTAAAGGAAGAACCAACTTGTCATATCAATGGGAAATCCGGGCATGCTAGCCGCACCTCGAACATCTGACCGTCTGTCACGACGATCAATGATATAAAAATGGCAAATGATGTCCATGACTTACAAAGGAGCGGAGGGATATCATGGCTGGCAATCCCGTTTACTGTAACCGCTGTCGTAGCGGTCGCAATGGTAGCGAAGATGGAAATTACTTGCACACTTCTGACGAGAAGATGGGACAGCATGTCTTGTAATGTGAGAGCTTGCATGGAAGTTGGCCAAGCAACTTATATGTGAATACTGATAAGTAATCCCGCGGAGCAGAAAGCGATAGACCCCCAGATAAAGAACGGCGATCAGCGGACTCCCACCTGAATAGTCTGGAGTTCAATCAAGGGTACTATCTCTGAACTTTAAGGGACGTCGGGTTTTAGCGCTGAGTTTCATCACTGTCAGCAGTCGATGTGTCATTATGTATGCCTGTGGAAAAGCCAAGTGTTACGATGATTCCGCAGGTTCTTCCCAACGCCTTATGGCGTCCAAGTGAGAGCGTGGAGACAGGAAAACAATGCGCCACGAAAGTATTCAGGGGCAGATCATATGCCAAGGGAGCCTACACCAAGGAATCGGGCGCATTTAGATGCCCGCCCCACTGTGACGATCGCGACATCCGCCTCTACCGTCCGGACAGCTGACTGATCGGCGAATTCCCTTTTGAATAAAATGATTAACCCCAGACCGCCGCGCTAATCAGTTGAGGATCTCCACAAGATTGTGTACAGGACCACGTGTACACTTTTTAGCCGACGAGCCAAAGGCATATATAACACCGAAAGTCGACAGTCTGATATTCTGGTTCATTTTTGACCTTGAAAGAAATAACACGAGAGCGTGCGCGCCAGTGCAAGAGTTTTAAAGGGAAAAATCGTGTGCAAATAATCAGAGTTTCGCGGCAGATGTCATGAATGAACTCAACTCAGATGACAAGGACAATCTGCGACCTGTCAATAATCAATTCCCTCTTCTTATAGCAATGGAAATGGGGGAAAAAAAGGCCTGCTGCCCTCCAAAATTATTGATAATATGCCTGAGCCCAGCATACAAAGTACTCACAGCCCTGAGCAATAGTGAATAGCCTTGAGGACGGTCCACACTGAAGTCAGCAAGTGCGAAGTGCGAACATTCCCAACACGTGATCGGCTTTGACTACTTTACTTTCATTTAGTAGTTCTCAGTGGTGGCAACCCTCCATCATCAAGAGACACCCTGGACTATCAAAATCCGTGTCGTCGCATATCGTTCGTGGGGGCGTCGCCACACCGTGGTTCTACTAGCGTAGCAAACAAGGCGAATGCTGCGCAGCGCCTCGTGGTAAATCCTGGCAAACGCTAAAAGTTTGATTTACTATTTGTCGTGACATGCCACATGGTGTTGCAAACAGCATTGCCCAGGAATAGTGTTCCAGGATTCTTGAGGTGTTAATTCACACCTATTAATTCACCCCTGTTAATTAGCGCTAATTCACGAGGATTTTGGATGGGGGTCTAACCTGGGTGTGAATTTGGGTGAACTTGGCACAGATTAGAGTTGGAGTTGGTCCTTCGACAGAGTCGGGATTTGGAAAAGGGAAACTAAATAAATTTTAAGTACCTCGTGGTTTTCTCCATATGGCACAAATTAACCCTGCCTACTGAGCGAAACTTGACATCTATCAAAATTACCAGAGGCTCTACCAATCCATGAACCTGAGTTCACACGCCAAGATATTGGCATGCTACACCATATTGAGATTTTGGCAGTGACACAAAGTTGGACCCAAGGAAAGGTATGTACTCACATCAGAGCTTTGGGTATTTTTTATCATCAAATCCAGGTTAAGCCATCATATGAACCAATCATCAAATAGCGAGATGTGGAGACCAAACTAAGCAAACGGGATATCATGCAAGTTGATGACTCTGGCTACTCAAATACTCATCCTTCGGACGGGCTGCTCCACAAGCGCGTCTCACTGCCCCCAGCGGGGAGCAAGACTCACCCTCAGCCCCTGGCTCTCCTCATGATGGCAACACCCAACTGGATGCACCTGGCAATTGGACCTAACAGCAGTTGGTGCTGACCGTCTCTGATTCATTCTTGGGGGTTGCTCAGATGTTGGTCTTAGCTCTTCTTTCCTCTAGGATATTCTGAGCGACACAGAAGTCAATACATCTCATGTTGGCATCTCAAGTAAGTCATCAAGAGTGCCAGTCACAACTGTGGCAACTTCAAAAGCGCGTCCTACACGAGAAGAATGGGAGAAATAGGATTAGAGTCCACAATCATCTCAATTCACTGTGAATTTGGGTGGGTTTTACAACAATCATGGGCGGATCAACGTAGATTACAGCTATTGCTAATTAACAGTTAATCACATGAGTGAATTTGAGGTAGCGATGGGGCAAGGTGAATTCACTCAGTGAATTTGGCCGCATCCCAAATTCCCGGAACACTACCCAGGAAAGCTCGACGCGACGCCGGACAATTGTTCGGTGATGTGGAGGTTCCTTTTTACCCCGGAAGGAAAAAGTGATCTTAATGGCAAGAATGGGGATAAGGAACCATCTGGCACAGGACGCATGGGGACCGAGACTGCCAAGGAAGGCTCAACATCGACTATTGTTGATAGCTGTCCTCGTCTCGCAAAATATTTCCCTGGACAGAACATCTTTTCAATGGGGAGCTGGCTCATATGGACACGCAAGCGCTCAGGTCACCAGTTACTTTCATGCTTCCGTACCAGTACACTTTGCGCTCACCATCCATCACCTGTGGAGCTTGGAGCTTGTCTAGACTCCGAGTTTCTCACGCAGACTGTTCCGTGTCGAAATACGTGTATCCATCCTTATCATCGATGAGAGCCGACACGCAGAATCAATGTGAACTATAGTCTCATAACACTCGAGCACCAACGTATTATTGATGCCAAGGTTGCTGCTTGATCAACGTTCCAGTATCAGGCTGTGTTCTTGTGGTTCGGTTCGCCAAATCAGGTAACTCCGTATGGGAGCTGTACGCTGTTATAGCACACGATAGCCATACTCGATTCTCATGTCAGCAGGAAGCTGCTTGTCCTATCCTCTTTGAGCACCCTGCACAGCGGTCTGGCGGTGCCAGTGAGAGATCGTTGCCATGCTCATCTGCGCTGAGAACTCAATTTCTGCTCAGTTTTAGCTGAGAATATTCCACGGCGGTCGGAGCGAGGCTCAAGCGCTCATACTCAACATCACTAGCACTCGATGGGATAAAACGTAACCTACATACGCATTGATCCGATGACCATCGCATCATCCCGTGTAATATCCATAGTCAGCAAGATCCAGCCGCGAGAACCAAAGGAGAGAAATCGTTCGCTTTACTTTACAGTCGATATCGTATGTTGACCATATCACAGCTTCCCTACGCAACATTGCCCTATTGGCGGAATTCCCACAACTCTAACCGACTTGCGCGGCTACCAAACAACGCGCATAAATCTCAAACGGTTCCACGAAGTTGATGTGAGGCTGTGTTGAGGCAACTTTATTGAAACCCGACGGACCGACTGCCCTCAGCCGTTCGAGGTATTTAGTTTCGATCCCATCGATGGTCTCCATCACATCTTGCGCCATGTCATCCCTGTTGGATACCCTTGTTCCGACAACAAAAGTTCCCATCAGCGTTGCGACATTTGTGTCGTATATCTTCCCTCTGTTGGCTTCTCTCGTCCTAACGGCGGTGTTGGCTCTGAAACCTCAGACGCGCACCTCACGAATCGCGTTATGGCCTGTCGTCGCGTTGCTAGCATTCCGTGCGGCAGTGTCCGTAGACTTGTCAAATGGTCGACCCGAACGGAGAGTCCTAAACGTACATCTGGTGGTACGTATTGTTGAACATCCCCCTAGAAACATTCCTTGAAAAACAGCTAGCTTACCTTTTTTTTTCCATAGCGCTTCGCAATATGTTGGGCTGCCCATTCTCTTTCTTGGGCGTTGGCGGAGAAACCACTCGTGAGACATCTTCGTCCCGCGAAAAGTACCCCATCTACCATCAAGGACGCTCTTGATCTCGTGACAACGCTTCGTGGGCATGGATGGGATTGGTCTCGTGGGCTACACGTTCCCCGCGACACACGCCCGACAAATCGCTATGCATTTGCGCTCTACGCAGCCCTCGAAGCAGTTGCGAACGCACTGATACTTGGCGGTCTTCGCCGGGTCATCCACACGTTCACTCGAGACTATGGCTTCGCTCTCGACGGACCGTCCATTTTCGACGAAACGCTCCCCGTCTTCGTGCGATACACCCGAGCGGTTATCATCTCGATATTTGCTCACTTCATGTCGTACAGTACTATCATGTTGAGTTATAACGGGCTGACCGTGCTTGGCGTCCTCATCTTTGGGCAAGATCCCGCTCAGTGGCCTCCCCCGTTCGACAATCCGTGGTTTGCTACCTCACTCAGTGACCTGTGGAGCCGCAGGTGGCACCACAACTTCCGCCATACGTTAATCGTGTTCGCGTACCCGTTTAATGCTGTGTTCGGTCGTGTGGGTGGGCTTATCGGAGCATTCCTCGCATCGGGAGTCATCCACCACTTCATGTTGATCATGCTCAATAGCGAGCTGGACCCTTGGTGGATGATGGTCGGGTTTGGGATGATGGCCCCTGGAATAATCGTGGAACGTGCGTATTATAAGCTGACGGGCAGGAAGGTGGGCGGGGCGATAGGTTGGCTCTGGACGATGTCTTGGTTCCTCGGATGGGGCCTTGTGATCGCTGAAGGATTCCTGAAAGCGGGGATGTTTGGACAGCCGAGAGCTACGAGCCGCAGCGAAGGGACGGCGTGGGTGTTGTTGGAGGATTCGGTCGCGGGTTTTGATGCCTGGCTGCATAGAATTTAAGATGATCATGTACAAAAACGATCCCAGCAAGCAACAAACAATTTCAGTAACAAATTTTCTTCGTCCGTCCACGTGACTCTGAGAATCTGTTTTTTCTTTTGTCTGTCTCCGTACATGTGACAGGTCAGCCGCTGACACAGAGCACACGAACGAATTTATTTTACTTTATTTATTTATTGACCTTTTCAGGAAGGTTGTCGTTGTGAGCGAAAAAAAAAAAGGAAGACAAGTCTCTGGCAATGAATAACTGCTCAACGAGCTCATGGCATTGGTCAGTATTTGTATTGTCTGACTTGTGCGAAGTGGGGGAGTAATTTGCACATTGACCGATAGTCATAGAATGAAGTTTTTATTTTGAGGTCACTAAATTCCGAAATCCAGAGTTTTCAAATTTTGAGAATATTGATTTTGGACCACTTTTAATGTTCTCTTCTGGGTTGTCAGACTCGAATGGTATCAATACCGAGCAGTTTGGAGCGGGTGTTGGAAAGATACAACACAGTCAAGCGATTTTAGACATAAACTTCTCACGGAAACAACCTTCCTGAAAAGGACAGTATAGGTATGGCGCTGTTCACAGTAATTTTTCGTCCGTCCACGTGACTCTGTGAATCTGTTTTTCTTCATTTGTCTCCGTCTGTCGGGACGGTAGGTGACAGGTCTGGCGTTTTAATTATTGGCATCCGAGCTGGAAGCAACGTCGTGCTCGAGGTTCTCCCTGATCTCGTCTAACGTGCCATATCATATGTCATGTCGTCCCTGTTTCATGTTCTCGATATTCCGAGTACTAAAGCTTCCATCACTTTCGCGACATTTGCGTCATATATTATCCCTTTGGCGGCTTCCTATGCTCTGG
>JBBPJT010000723.1:0-15831 GCA_038088895.1 Xerocomus potaroensis
CTAGCAAGATAGACTCAGTCCCAGATATCTCCCTTTCTCCTATTCTCACTCATACTTTGGCCCCCTCTCCATAGATCTCTGCTATCTGCCTTATCTAAGGCTTGATCAGAGGTCAGAGGTGTTTCAGTATCCTTTCCATTTGATTAAATACTTCCATGACTTCTTTTCCCTTTTATGTGTTCTACTTCCCATGCATCTTCACTGTCTATCCCCATTAGAGGTGGGCATAATTCATTTTTCCCATGTTCTATAGTTTCCCTGAATGTAGATAAGAGAGAAGCATGGAACATGTCATGAATTCTCCATTTGGCAGGGAGGCAGAGTTGGAAGAAAACAGGGATACCACTTTGGTAATTTCAAAGGGTCCTTCACAAAGGGGATTTAATTTCTGCCATAGTGTACTTCAGCAGAGATTTCAAGCCTCCAATCACACCTTATTGCTGACCTTCCAGGGATGGAATCATCATGTCACTTGTTGCCACATATACTGTTGAGCAATTTCATGTGCACTGAGGGCTTCTTTGTGGGCTTTCACTAACCAGTCCAGTCATTTGGTCAGTGTGGGAAGAAAGGTTTTTCTGAGTGGAGGATATGCTTGGGGTTCATATCTGAGGATTAAGGAGAATGGTGTCTGTTTTGTGACAGAGTGAGCTGACAAGTTATGAGTGAATTGTGCCATTGGGAGAAGATCAACCCAGTTCATGGGATTGTCTTGGCAGAAGAGCCAGAGATATGTTTCTAACTCCTGATTGACTTGTTCTGTCTCCCTATTGGTTTGCGGGTGATAGGCAGAGGATAAGGCAACATCATAGTGAAGGAGGCAGGCTAGTTTACATACAAAGGCAGAGGTGAATTGAGGGCCATGATCAGAGATGACTTTGTTATAGAGACCCATGTAAGGGAAGATATATGGGTAGAATAGATGTGCAATGCCAGCAGCATCAATACTTTTTGAGCAAGGGATGAAAAAGACCCCCTTACTAAGGCCATGATTGATCATGACCAAAACAGAATCAAGAGAACCCATAGGGGGAAATGCAGAGACCAAATCCACAGAGATTTGTTGAAAAGGACAAAAGGCAGAAGAGGAGATAGGAGAAAGAGGAGGGATGACAGGGTGAGTGAGGACCTTGCTCAACTGACAGAGGGTGCCGCCATGGATGAAACAATGGACAAAGGAGGAGAGACTGGGCCACCAATAATCACATTGCAGCAAAGCAGTAGTGCAGAAAATACCTCCATGACCACTGGTGAGGGAAGCATGAATGGAGGAGACAAGATCATAATAGGCAGAAGGAGGGATGTAAAGGTAATGGTAGTAATAGAGGCAGCCCTTATGGAAAGACCAATCAGCTTGGGCAGAACAAGGGAAAAGAAGAGAGCCCTCATGCATATGATTGAGGGTGGAGAGGATAAGAGGATCTGAGGAGGAGGAATGATGGATTTTGTCTTGAAGCACAGTATCAATGAGAGAAACAAAAATGGCGTCAGAAAGGAGAGTAACATTGGCATTATTGGCAGAAGTATCAGGGGACAGAGAGCAAGATAAAGCATCAGCAGGTCCCATAGCAGACCCTGGCTGGATACCAAAGCACAAATCAAAGTCCTGTAAGAATAACATCCAGTGGGCTTGTCAACAGGAAAGGCGATGGGGTTGACAAAAGTAAGAGAGGTTTTTATGATCCATAAAGACAGTAATAGGGAAACCAGTACCCTGAAGATAATGCCACCACTCCATGAGAGCATGGATAACAGTAAGGAGTTTCCAATCATAAATATTGTAGTTTCATTCAGCTGGTGAGAAGGTTTGTGAGAGATAGCTACAGGGATGAAGATCACCATTAATGTTGTGTTGCATGAGGATGCCACCAAAAGCAAGTAAGGAGGCATCCATCATTATTTCAAAGGGTTGCTGAAGGTTTGGGAGAGAAAGAACAGGGGCAGTGGTGAAAATGGACTTTAGTGTAGTGAAGGTGGTTGTGCATGATGAAGACCAATCCCATGGAGTATCCTTTTTGGTAAGGTGATGTAGGGGGGCAGCAAGGGTGGCAAAGTTAGGAGTAAACTGCTGATAGAAGTTACAAAACCCCAAGAAGGAATGGACACCTTTAATAGACTTAGGTGGGACCCAGTCAGTAATCACAGCTACTTTAACTGGATCCATTCGGAGACAGTTGTGGGAAACAATCATGCCCAGATATTCAACTTGTGATGCATTGAAGGTGCATTTAGCCAGTTTAAGGAACAAATTATGTTCTCATAGGTGAAGGAGTACCTTTTGGATACATTCACAATGAAGGGAGAGATTTGAGGAATGAATAAGTAGATCATCCATATAGATAATCAACCACCCTTCAGCAAGATAGTCATGGAATAGATGGTTCATCATTGCCTGGAAGGTTGCTGGGGAGTTGCACAATCCAAAGAATATAATGGTCAGTTTGAACAGACCAAATGGAGTGATGAACACTACCTTCCAATGATCTTCTGGACAAATGAGGATATTGTTGTATCCCCAACAAATGTCCATCTTTGTAAAGATTGACAATTCTTTCAACTTATCAAAGAGATCAGAAATAAGGGGGAGTGGATATGCATTCTTTACAGTGTGTTTGTTCAGATAGCAATAATCTTGACAAGGATGAAGGTCACCTGTCTTCTTAGGTATGAAGAAGAAAGGGGAGGCTTGTGGCAACTTTGATGGTACTATCCTCCTGGTTTTCAGGTTTTTATCTAGGAACTTCTGACAAGCTATGAGTTCAGCAGGGTTTAGACAGTACACTTTCCCGATTTTAGGGGTGAATGTAGAGGTCAAAGTAATAGCATGGTCAAAATCTCATGATGGAGGTAGGGATCCTAATTGCAATTCCCCAAAAACACCATCAAAATCATTAATGAAGGCTGGTAGCAAGACCTTGCCCATCAGCTTTTCTTGAGCCAGAGAAGTAGATGACATTGTTTTTGCAATATTGTGGGATGTTAGATAGCATTTCTTCCATTGTTTCACAAGCCAAGAATCTGGTGAGGATTGAAGAAAACACAATAGGAGAGCATGGTCAAAAGAGGTGTTGACTGGTTGTGATAGGAGACCAGGGAGATGTACTTCTCCTTTAGTCCAATTAATCAAGGGGTTTGTTTGTCATAACCAAGGTAGTCCCAAAATGGTGTGCTCTTTTCCCAGGTGGGTGACAAGAAATTCCCATTGGATAGTCCATCTGGATATGGTGGTTTGTGTTATGGTTTTGCCTGCACCTGCCTGCAGGTTATCTTCTCAACATAACTCCCTAGGTCTTGAAGAGCATCTTGCTGGAATCAGACACAAAGGGGAGTGACAAGGAAGAAGGACATGAATTGATAATGCCTATGCTAGGCAAGGTACAAGCAAGGGACCGAAGTTAAAGCTGAACTTAGGGTTCAGCTGGACTAAGTACTACCCTATATATACCTACTAGGATTCTGCACAGACCATGTTACCTAATGCGCTACATACAGCAATACCCTAAGCCCAAGGGTAAGCCCTAAACCCTAGAAGCAAGAAGCACACCTCATGGAGGATAAGAAGTAAGCCACAAGGACAATAGAAGCATGGCGTCTACTTGCCATGTGGGAAATACTACTATCTATAGATCAGGATCAAGGGTACACCCAATCAAGAAGGAAGTCCATGTCAGGCAATGTGCACTGACGCATAAACCATAATGGATATCAGATGACAATCCGATATCAAGGAGAGGGGTATCGGCCATTGGATCATGATCCGATGATGAGTGGCAACATAATGGGTATCAGATAACATATCTGATACTGGGGAATCTAACATAACGGTCTGACACTAGTATAGGCGACTAGTCAGATGGAGAGATCTATTGGTGGGAATGAAGGGAGAGATGACAGTGTCTTCATGAACGACCCCAACACTAGGGGAAATGGTGAATCCAGAACAAATATCATAACAGTTTGGAGGATTGCCTTATAAGTGATCCATGCTTCTTTATTATGAGTGCCATCTATATTTTGTACTTCAATCTGGTCTGAAAGGAGGATAAGGGGAATGCAATGTTTCTTAACAAACACGAAATCTAGAAAACTTCTGGTTGCTCCACTATTCAGAAGAAAAGAGGTGTTGATAATTTTTTGGCCAAAAGTTAAAGAGAGAGGAAGGTGTATGGGCTTTGTTATTCTTCCACTAGTGTACATGATGGCCACTTTTGTAGCTAAGGGAAAGAGGGCTGTCAACCTGGCATTTTCCCTTGTTAAAGATCCAACTCAATTTGAGCTATCTTTTTCATCCTGGTTACTTCCACATTGCTATAACAGGCTTGTAACACCTGATGGAGCTGCTCAGGGATCATCTCTTGAGCTACAAACATGGAAATGTATTGATCCAATCTGTTCATAGTATTCGTTCTAATATTCTGTTGGGAAGGGATGTTTTGTCCTCTTCCATTTGCAAGGCATTGTCAGAAAGGATTGGTGGAAGAAGTTTGGAGAGTCACAGGAGAGTGATCTTCTCTTGTTCATCATTGCCCTGAAGATCCTCCTTGATGGTTGCTAGAATGACATCCAATGCAGTGACAGATGAAGCATCTGTTCTTATCAAGGTGCTTAGCTCTATTGGCAGGGGAGAGGAAAACTGCATCCACATCCATAGCATTTGGGTCTCTGGTTCTCCCAACATTCAATGATCCTCCTATCCACAATGCTTAGATCCATTGTTGTTGTGCATGAAATTTGGCAGCTGCAGTTACCCATTCGTCAAGGGCCACAGGTAAGACTCCTATTGAGAGAATCATCTGGGCAATTTGGGGGTCAAGCCCTCTAGCAAAGGCATCAATAAGAGTGGCATCATTGGTGACACTGGAGCAGGCAGCATGGAGCTGGAAATCAGCTAAATAATTTTGGAATCCCTCTTCTTTGTCCTTTAAATTCTGATAAGTGTTCAACATCTTTTGTCTTGCTTCCTCTTTGAACTTGTAGGGATAGAATGTTTTGCCAAAGTCCTCCATAAACATATCATAGATTTTTTGTGTGGGAGGTAGAGCTGTGTTATTTAATTTGGTGTACTATTTCTTGGCAAAGGGGACTCCCCATCCTTTGGTAAACTTGCTTAGTACAGCAAGGATTTTATCCCCATTGGTGATATAGATGGTAGGATTCAACATGAAGTAGGTGGTCATTGCCATACCCCAGCTTACTGCTTTGGACATTTCACCAGTAAAGTCCAAGGGCATCCTGGCCTTCCATTCAGGGGGGTTTTGTGGAACATTCATGGCTGGGGGAAAAGGAAGAGAGGGGAGGAGGGCAAGAGGGGTTAATGTGAGGGAGGAGAAGGAAGGGTGGAAGGAGGAAGATGGTAGGTTGATTGTATGGGGGGGAGGGCAATGGGAGACCTTGTCTCTTCTTCTTTGGGATCAGAAGAGGGAGGAGAAGGGGTTGGAATATGGAAGCAGTAGCAGGGTGGAATGGCTAGAGCATTAGTAGTGTCTTAGCACTGAGAAGCTAGTTCTTTTGTTATACTTTTTGTTGAATGGATCTTCTAGTTACTAGTGCAACCTAATAATCTTAGAAGTGGACCAGAAAGATCTAGGAAACTACACTGAATTGTGTAGGACTAGCTTGGTAGCTATTACTATATGCGCGAGGTATTTATATGTCTGTAGACATGAATGGACCAAGCTGTACCCTTTTACTAGACAGAAAAAGATGAGGAACATGATCTCATCATATGTGGGAATAATAGGGTAAAGGGGATATGAGGACTTCCAAAGAGGGAGCCTAGAAAGGAAATAGCATCCAGGAAATGTACAAGTGGTTAAGCATGGATGTTGATGATAAGAAGGAAAAGTAAAGAAAAGAAAAACTGTAACAAGAAGGGTGTGCACAATGATGGTGGTACTATCTAGAAGAAGTAGTTTCTCTTGTTATGCTTGGCCTGGGTAGGGATGAGCATAGCTCTTAAAAGGGGATCTAAGTCTTGGCCTTCACATTGAAGGTATCAATGCCTCCTAAGCTGCAGGGCTTGTATCAAAAGATCAGTAAAGTAGAACGTCTGACAAAGTGCTAAGCAATTATCAAGAGAAACCAATGGACCTATTGACTTGTGGGTTGCAAGATACAAGGGAGAAACTACTTGGTGCTACAGGGTATCTTGTGCTAGACTAAATAGGCTAAAGGATGGTGTACAGACCAAGTTGTGTCTACTGTGGAATGACTCCTAATGAGTCAGAACAAGTCATGGCTATTGTATCATGGAAACCATCAATCAATGGAAATAAGGGGACACAAGATATTCAATAAGTGAATGCCTAGAATGGAAATAGTGTCCAATCATGGGAAAATGAGTCAAGACAATGGAAAGGTTATCATATGATCAAAAGGGGAAAGATCAAGGAAAGATAAAAGAAGAAGGGACTGAAGGGGAATAAAACATAACAGAATACTTTGTACTATTAGCTATGCTAATAATACATCTACCGATAATAAGTCATGTAGTGTTACAGTTTTGGGTCTCAAACCCTAGTATTGGGGTTGTTGTTAACATTTCATGAAGAAACCATCATTCTCTTCATCCCCACCTCTTACTGTATGACTAGTTGCCATGCTAGGGTCATACCATTATGAAAACCAATTGTCAAGTCATTGGAAATGACTTGACTGTTATGACTCATTGTTCCAAACAGGTATACCCTTGACCCTGTTCTTCCATGTTCCCACACAGCGAGCTGTTACTATGCTTCTATTGTCCTTGTGGCTTCCTTTGCTTCCACCACAAGGTATGTTTCTTGGCTTCTAGGGTTTAGGGCTTATCCTGGGTATAGGGTATTTCTATATGTAGCACATTATATAACATGGTCTGTGCACATCCCTAGTAGGTATATGAAGGTAGTACATAGTTGGCTGGAACCCTAAGTTTCAGCTTTAACATTGGTTCCCTGCTTGTATCTTGCCTAGCTTTGGGCATTATCAATTCATCTTCCTTCCTTTTGCTACTCTTCCACATGGCTTGATCTTGTCCAGGAGTGACCTTCAAGATGTTGGAAAGCATGTCAAGTAGTCAAGATGCCTGCAGGCAGGTGCAGGCAAAACCATGACATGTAGAACAGAAGAGATTAAAGCTGTTACAGTTTTCTGACGTCTTAGGAAAACTACAACATTTGTTAATAAACTATGGGTTCCCTTCCTCCGTTTCCACCTTATAATGATTAGATGCCCTTCCTTGTTTTATTGCTGTCCAGCTTACCTTGCTTATCTTTAGCTTGATGCCATTTGTATTACCAAACACATACACATGTTTGCCATGAGGTGTTACAAATTTGTACGTTTCTCCATCTTTACGATCATCTTTCCACTGGATTTCCATTATTACTTCGCTTTCATTTCGGATGCTATTTCTCTTTCTAGGTTAGTCATCCGTTGACTACCTCGTGTCCCCATTATTCCCACTCCCATCTCTTACAAAGCATTTCCCCAAATATTCGCATCCCATGATAGGAAGTGTATCGCTTGGTCCATTCATGTAGTAAGATAGGATAAATACCAAGAGTGCATGTACAAGTAGTCCTAAGCTAGTTCTACACAATCTTACTCGTAGTTCCTAGTCCTTCCTGGTCCTCTTCTAAGGTTGTTGGATTGCTCCAATAGCTAGAAGATATTTCGACAAGATCGTCACTTCCCACAAGCATAACAAAAGAACTAGCTTCTCCTTGCTGAGACGCTATCAATGCTCCAGCCATTCCACCTCGATATTGCTTTCGTGCTCCCTCTCCCCCACCCCAACCCGATTCCAGTGAAGACAAGGCAGGATCCTCCATCGCTCTCTCCCCTGCCCACTCCACATACCACCTTCCCCCTTCCATTCCAGCTTCCCCCCTCACACTCACTCCACTCACTTTTCCTCCCCCACTACCCCCACATCTCGCCGCACTACCCCCTCCTCCAGTCATGAATGTCCCTCCTAATCCCCCTGAACGAAAGGCTGGCATACCTTCTGACTTTACTGGTGAAACATCCAAAGTGGTTAGTTGGGGAATGGCCATGACGGCCTACTTTACTTTAAACCCCACTATCTATGTAACGGATGGCGATAAAATTCTTGCCTCCCTTAGCAAGTTCACGAAAGGGTGAGGAATTCCCTTCGCTGAGAAATGGTACACTAAACTCAACAACGCCACCCTCCCTGCTGCCCAAAAAACTTATGATGCCTTTATGGAAGATTTTGGCAAGACGTTTTATCCCTACAATTTCAAAGAAGAAGCGAGACGAAAAATGTTAAATACCCGCCAGAATCTCAAAGATAGAGAAGAAGGTTTTCAGAACTATCTGGCCGATTTCCAATTACACACAGCATGGTCAGGCGTTACAGATGACACAACCTTAATAGATGCTTTCGCTGGAGGACTCAATCCTCAGATCGCCCAAATGATTCTTTCTACGGGAGTCTTACCTGCTACCCTCGATGAATGGGTATCCACAGCTGCTAAATTCCATGCCCAACAGCAACGGATATGGGCATTACGTGCTAGAGGAACTCTTAATGTAGGACAAGCCTGAGATCCAAATGCAATGGATGTCGATGCAGTGTTCTTATCCCCTGCAAATTGGGCTAAACACCTGTGTGAAAATAGGTGTTTTACCTGTCATTGTATCGGATGTCGTTCTAGCAATCATCAAGGAGGGTCGTCAAACCAACGATGGACATGGGAAGATCATCCCCCTACCGTCCCTTGTTCCCTGAACTTGTCCTCTAATAATCTGTTTCGTCAACGAAATACCAATGGAGGAAATTCATCGCTATCCCGACAGAACATCAGGATGAATACCTGAAACGAAGTGAAAGTACACCGGGCAGTAATCAAGCCGATGTAAAGGTATATGCACTGAGGCAATAGATCAAGCCTGTGGTGGACGTAAATGAGTGAGATAAAGAATGATGATGATGGATATGATTCCCGCAAGGCGAATGATTAAGCCTGAGGGATTGCCTGCTAGACGGAGTCAAGCTAGGGGCGAAGTGGAACGAAGCTTAAAGTCTCACACTTGTGTAACTAGGTCACAAGACCCTAAGTTCAAGTGAACAAGACTGGGGAGTCTTGGTCACTTGATATTCGGGTATTTATATTATAGGTATCTACACACGGACCAAGCAGTGCTACATTAATATAAGGTTCGAATCAACAAGAGAACATTACGCTATTGGCTACACTATTAATATACTAGTACATGAGTAAGTGAGAGATAAGAGCGAGTTACACTATTGGCTAACGAGCTCTATTTGAAATATCCTGAGTCATGCTGAGTCATGCGCAGCACTGAGAGTTTAGCGCTATTGGCTGAGGGATTGTGTATTACCAATCCGCAGCACGAGGGAATACCGCCATTGGACGAGAGCTCCAATGCGCAGCAGGTATTTCCAATAGGATGAGTAATGCGCAGTAGCGCATTATACGCCATTGGCCGATAGGCATATCGACTGAGTCATCAGGGGTCAGAAGATAAGAATAGCCCGCTGGGCCGAAGAGGGACTCCTGAGTCATACACAGCCTTGCCGTAAAGGGAAAAGGGAGTCACGATGAGTCATTTGCCTTATAAGGATGAACAGCCTCATAGGTCATGTAATTCGTCACATGATGCATCACGTGATATCCGAGCATGTTGAGACAAAGTGATTATAGATGGAAATAGGAGAAACTGAATTTTTATCGTATTTTCGTAACAATACCACAACCGGACTTGACCAATATATCGCAACCCTAGTCGTGCAGGGAACAATGCCAGAACAAATTCAGCACGTACTGCAGGCGTGTTACAGTAATACAACCGACGAAACAGGGACAGAAGAAATAGCTCACGTAGAAGCGGATTTTTAGGATGGAAAGGTGCTAAGTTGACGACATCCTTTCCATCAGATATCGTGGCCATCATGTACACTAGTGGGAAATCAACCAAGTCTATGCATCTTCCCCTCTCGTTAGTCTTTGGTTCACAGAAAGTCAACACCTCGGCCCTCATCGACAGTGGTGCAACTGGAAGTTTTTTAGATTTCATTTTTGTAACAAGACACCATTTACCCCTTATTCTGCTCCCCACGCATATCGATATACGAAACATAGACGGAACACAGAACAAAGGAGCACGCATCACACACAAAGTAATCCTAATGGCTGGCATCCCTGGATGGACAGCTGAATGGGAATTCCTCGTAACATCATTGGGAAAAGAATATGCGATTCTAGGTCTCCCTTGGTTATGCCAAACTAATCCATTAATTGACTGGGAAAAGGGAACAATACAATTACCTGGTCTCCCATCTTATCTCTCCAAACACTCCCCCGATCATACTTTATTGTTATGTTACCTTCATTCCTTCCTGGACATTTGGATAGCGAAACAGTGGAAGAAACAATATCACCTCCCGACATATCAAATAGCTTGCACAACCCTTTCTACGACATTAGCACAGGAAAAACCATCTTCGATGACCTCCCTCCCTGTGTTTATTAACGACTTTACTGACATTTTCGGCAAACCGAAACTGGGCGTCCTCTCTCCTTCTCATGCCTTCGACCATTCCATCACATTGACATCCACTTTCATCCCAAAAATAGGGAAAGTCTATCGATTGAATCCCACCAAATTAATCGCTTGTCGAAAGTTTCTCAACAAAAATCTTTCGACAGGATGAATAGTACCTTCCCAATCCCCACAAGCGTCCCTCTTCTTCTTTGTACCGAAGAAAACCGGAGATCTTCGTTCATGTCAGGATTATCGATACCTTAATGAACACACTGTCAAGAACACCTATCCGCTCCCCTTAATCGCTGATCTTTTCGACAAATTGAAAGAGTCTTCTATCTTCACAAAGATGGACATTTGTTGGGGGTATAACAACATCCTCATCTGCCCAGAAGACCGTTGGAAAGCTGCCTTCATTACTCCTTTTGGCCTTTTTGAACCCACCATTATGTTCTTCGGATTATGCAACTCCCCTGCAACTTTTCAGGCCATGATGAATCACTTCTTCCATGATTATTTGGTGGAAGGATGGTTGATCATTTATATGGATGATCTTCTCATCCACTCCTCTCATCTCACACTTCATCACAAACAAACATGCAAGGTTCTTCATCACCTACGACAACACAATCTCTTTCTCAAACTGTCGAAATGTATCTTTGATGTTGCCCAAGTGGAATATTTAGGAATGATCATCACTCACAATAGCCTCAAGATGGACCCCACAAAGGTTTCTGCTATCACTGAGTGGGCCACCCCCAAATCACTCAAAGGTGTCCGTTCCTTCTTGGGATATTGTAATTTTTATTGTCGTTTCATTCCCAATTTTGCCACTCTAGCCACTCCTCTACATCATCTGACCAAAAAGGGTGTTCCCTGGGATTGGTCTTCATCATTTGCCACCGCCTTCACCACTCTCAAATCAATCTTCACCAAGGCCCCTGTCCTCTCCCTCCCCGACCTCCAACAACCCTTTGAGATCATGACAGATGCATCTCTTCTCACTTCTGGTGGCATCCTTATGCAATGCGATGTCAATGGCAATCTCCACCCCTATAGTTACATTTCTCGAACCTTCTCCCCTGCTGAACGTAACTATGACATCTACGATTGAGAGTTGTTGGCCGTCATCCATGCTCTCTCTGAATGGCATCACTATCTTCAGGGCACCGGCCACCCCGTTACAGTCTACACTGACCACAAGAATCTCTCCTACTTCCGTCAGCCTCACTGCCTCTCATGCTGCCAAGCTTATTGGATGCTTTTCCTTCAGGATTTCGACCTTCGTTTTAATGTTCAACTGGGTTCTGCTATGGGCCCTGCTGATGCTCTCTCCCGATCCCTTTCCCCTGACACATCTGTCAACAATATGGATGTGACGCTCCTTCCCGATACTGTCTTCATTTCCCTCATCGATGTCGCCTTGCAAGAGAAGATCCATCATTCCTCTTCCTCTGACCCCCTTGTGCTCTCCGCCCTCGACTGGATGCGTGAAGGTTCTCCTCTTTTCCCTCGGTCTGCCCGTCTTGACTGGTCGTTTCACGATGGTTGCCTTTATTACCGTCACCGTCTCTATGTTCCCCCTTCTGCCTGCCACGACCTCGTCTCTTCCATCCACTCGTCCCCTGCTGGCGGTCATGGTGGCATCTTTCGCACCACTTGTTACGGTCGGCTGTTTTTCGCCTAGTACTATAGTATGCTTTCCCGTTACGTCACCTTTTGTTTCCTTGGACGTTCTTTCTCTTCTAGGCTTAGTCATTCGTTGACTGCCTCGTGTCCCCATTTCTCCCACACTTCACCCTTAGCCCTACCCCGACGTTCCTCTTTAGGCTTAGCATAGCTTGGTCCGTTCGCCGTATAGCTAGGTATAAATACCCTACGACATGTACTTGTAGCTTCAAGCTAGTTCTACACAATAACACGTAGCTCCCTAGTTTCCGAGTCATCCCTAAGGTCAATCCGAAGTTGACTAGGGATTCCGCCTATTGCCTCTTGCTTCATCTACGCTACGTTCTACGTAACACCACTGCTCTCCTCCAACGGGATTATTGGTGGCCTGGCCTTTTCTCGTTTGTCCGTCGTTTCGTTCAGGGCTGTGCCCTTTGCCAGTCCAGCAAGGTTCTCACCCACCCAACTGTTTCCCCTTTGTCCCCCATACCCTCTATCGCCTCTCGCCCTTTCCAACAGATTTCTATGGACTTAATTACTGCTTTTCCCCCTGTTGGCTCCTTTGATTTTGTCTTGGTCGTGGTCGACCATGGGCTTAGTAAAGGGGTGTTTTTCATCCCTTGCTCCAAATCTATTGACGCCACTGGCGTAGCCCACCTCTTTTATCAACATATTTTCTCCCACGTTGGACTTCACGATAAAGTCATCTTGGACTGTGGCCCTCAATTTGCTTCCGCTTTTGCCAGAGAGCTAGCCCGTCTCCTTCACTATGATGTAGCCCTATCCTCAGCCTACCACCCCCACACTGATGGGGAAACAGAAAGAGTAAATCAAGAACTAGAAACATATCTTCGCCTCTTTTGCCAAGACAACCCCACGAAATGGGTCGATCTCCTCCCCATGGCTCAATTTACTCATAACACATCTGTTCATTCCATAACAAAACAAACTCCCTTCTCGCTCATTCTCGGTTATGAACCCCGTGCATACCCCCCACTTGGACAAACCTTTATTCCTGCCCTAACTGAATGTCTGGCTTGGTTAACAAAAGCACAAGAAGAAGCTCTTAGCACACACATGTTAGCCCAACAATACATACACCAACATGTTACGAAGTGTTTTCACCCATGGAAAGTAGGAGATAAGGTGTGGTTAGATGCGCATAATCTCCGTTGGAAAACCCCCTGGCAGAAATTAAACCCCTTATGTGAAGGGCCATTTGAAATCACAAAAGTGGTATCTCCAGTCTCTTTCAAACTCCGCCTTCCCCCAACATGGCGAATCCATGACATGTTTCATGCTTCCCTCCTATCCACATTTAGAGAGACTGTGGAACATGGGAAAAACCAGTTACGCCCACCTCCAATGGAGATAGATGGAGAAGAAGCCTGGGAGGTAGAACGGATACTCCAACATTGTTACGCGTAACGTAGTCAATGACGTGTCGAATGGAATGGGGATCCCTTAGTTGAATGAATCAACCTTAAGGGGGGACTCTGGAGACTAGGGAACTACGTTGAATTGCGTAGAACTAGCTTATCGTACTAGTACAGGTATGCGGCGTATTTATACTGTTCCTACGGCAAATGGACCATGCTATCTATAGATGTATTGGGGTAGGGTTCAGGGTAAGACGTGGGATAGATGGGGACACGAGGCAGTCAACAGCTGACTAAGCCTAGAAGAAAAAGAACGTCCATAAAAGAGGAAAGTTGATGTAAGTGAAGAAAACGATGAAAGGTGGCATGGTATGATGAAAGTTTGTAACAAGAGCCCCTTAGTAGATGAAAATTCACCTGAACTTTTCTTATTCCCAATCGATATATGTATAATCATCCATGTCCATATGGAGGATAAGTTCTTCCTCATGCAATTCTTGAGCACGTACCCTTCGAGGACAAAGCTCCCCCCACACAAGGGATCAACACTCTTCACAGCCATTGGGGCAACATTTATAGAGTGGACATGGAAGTCCCCAATGCAATCATGTGCAATAGGGGCAAGTGCTGGAGGGGCAGTTGGCAAGGATGTGGCCAGGGGCATATGTGGAACAAGAAGGGCACTGATGGGAAGGGCACCAGATGCCCAGGTGAGTATCCTTTTCTCCGCACCACTCACAAATTGAAAAAGGGTCGACTGTGGTTGACGACGAGGTTGAGGGTAAAGGACGAGGGGGCGTCATCTTCTTTGTGGACGAACGAAGGTTATAGGCGGGAGAGGAAGGTAGGCCGTAAGGGGTCAGGATAACCTGTTTCTTCTTCCCCTTATTCTTCTTCTATTGCCGATGAACAGACTGCTCGGGAGGGGAGGGGGTGGCTCTGTCTCGTGGGATCACAGGAAGGGACGTGGGTGTTGGTATGGGAAGAGGGAGGTCGTTCGTCGAGGGAGGGGATGGAATAGGGGACTGACAGGCTTTGGGCGTAGGAGTTTCCATGTCAGTATGATATGCTCTAGGCATAGGTGTTTCTGCGCTTGTGGGGGAGAGAGACGATCTGTCTTCGGGAACAGGAACTAACGGAGGAGGGGAGTCTGCAAGGGCAAGTGGTTCAGGAGGGAAGACATCAACCATGGAGATTCGCACAGGTCGTTCCTGTGCTTGGAGATATGCATACCACACAGTAGGATGCATGGCACATAGGAATGGACAGACAATGGGGCCGATAAGGTCGAAGGGTAGGTCATTGAGGATATACCTGAACCCCAATCAATAAAGGAGTTCTAAGGTTTGTCCTTGAGCTCATGACAAACAGGTGGCCCCCTGAGCAGCAAGGAGTAGGGGGTGGTCGGTTGGAGTGGCACTAGAGAAGACGAGTTGTAGCGTCGCGAGTGTATGATAGATCTGGCACATATCCTTGAGCGCATGGTCCACTAGTTGGGAGTCCATTGCTCTCGCAAATAAGGCAGCATCTTGTAATATGGTGGAGAAGACGAGGGAGCAGGCAATATCAGGAAGGAAGTTGATGCAGATAGGGAAGACAGCAGGGACAAGATGGGCAGAAGTGGTGGGTCAGGGGGACGAGTCGCAAATGGAAGGCATAGCTGAGAAGTTGACCCTACTCTATCGCGTATTCCCATTTATAAGCATGAAGAATGGTCCATGCATTCTGTATGTTCCGTTCCGGTTCCCAGGTATTTTCTGCCCAGGAGTATCCTATCCACTTGATAAGGAAATGGCAGTTCTTGACGGTTCCCTGATGCCATGTGATCCATTCTATCTCCCACTCTTCTTCTCCTTTGATATCTATAGATGGGGGATGGAGGATTGATTTCCCGTGTTCAGCAGTCTCACAGTATGGGGTTAGAAGGGAAGCGTGGAATACATTATGGATTTTCCAGGATAGGGGAAGACGCAAATGATATGCCACGGGAGAAATGACCTTGGCAATTTCAAATGGTCCTTCTCATAAAGGGTTTAATTTCCACCATGGGGAGCTTCGGCGGAGATTCTTTGCTTCTAACCACACTTTATCCCCGACCTTCCAGGGGCGGAATTTACTCCATACTCATTCCCACATGAATTGTTGAGCCAGTTGGTGGGCATGGCAGGCTTCTTCACGGGCTTTATCCAAAAGGGTTAATTGTTCAGTTAACAATGGAAAAAAGGTTTTCCTGAGAGGAGGATACGTGCGAGGTTCATACCCAAGAATCAAT
>JBBPJT010000724.1:0-15826 GCA_038088895.1 Xerocomus potaroensis
CGTCGGGGCGGAAAGAGGTAGCGAGGAGGAGGACAAGGAGGGGAAAACAGGAGGGGGAATAGTGGGATGGGTGTTGACCTTGCTTGACTGACAAAGGGGGCAGCCAAGGACGAAGCGGCGGACATAGGTGGATAAACCGGGCCACCAGTAATCCCACTGGAGAAGAGAAATGGTGCGGAAGATGCCGCCGTGACCGCCGGAAGGAGCGGAATGGAGGGAGGAGACCAGGTCATGGCGGGCCGCCGGAGGAATGTAGAGCCGGCGTTTGAAATAGAGACAATCGCCGTCGAAAGACCAATCTGAAAGAGAAGAGCGGGAAAAGAGGGGAAGACCATGATGGAGGAGGTCATGGGCGGACACGACGAGAGGATTGGAAGAGGAAGCAGAGGCGATAGACTGTACCAGCGACAGGGAGATGCGAGTGAGAAAAAGGTCAGCAGGGAGAAGGGTGACATCACGATTGTCATCAGCGGTGTCAACGGTGGTGGAGCGCGAAAGAGCGTCCGCAGGTCCCATGGCCACGCCAGGTCAAACAGAGAAATGGAGGTCAAAGTCTTGCAAAAAGAGCATCCAGCAGGCCTGCCGACGGGACAGTCGTTGAGGCTGACGGAAAAAGGATAGGTTTTTGTGGTCTGTAATGACAGTGACCGGATGACCTGTGCCAAGAAGATAATGACGCCATTCAGTGAGCGCATGAATAACGGCCAGGAGTTCTCGGTCGTAAATGTCGTAGTTACGTTCCTGGGGGAAGAGCGTCTTGGACAAATAGCCACAAGGGTGTAAATCCCCATTGGCATCCGCTTGCATAAGGACGCCACCAGTTGCTACAAGTGAAGCGTCGGTCATGACAACAAAGGGGTGGGTGAGATCGGGGAGGACAAGAACTGGGGCCGAGAGGAAGATTTGCTTCAGCCGGGTGAACACCCGATCGCAAGCAGGTGACCAGACCCATGACTGGCCCTTCTGAGTGAGTTGATGAAGAGGGGCAGCTAATTGGGAGAAGCCGGCAATAAATCGGCGGTAGAAATTACAAAAACCTAGGAAGGAGCGAACCCCTTTGACAGATTGAGGAGGAGCCCATTGTTGAATAGCCGTCAACTTAGTGGGATCCATGGTGACGTGGTTGTGCGAAATAATCATTCCCAGATATTCTATCTCAGTTGCGTCGAACGTGCATTTTTCTAGTTTCAAATAAAGGGAATGCTGTCAGAGATGAGAAAGGATGAGACGGGTGCGGTGGTGGTGAGTCGATAACTCGGAGGAATGGATGAGGATGTCGTCCATATATATGATCACCCACCCCTCCGCCAAGTAATCGCAGAAGATATGATTCATCATTGCCTGAAACGTTGCGGGGGAATTGCACAAACCAAAGAACATAACAGTGGGTTCAAACAGGCCAAAGGGAGTGATGAAGGCTGCCTTCCATCGATCTGCTGGTTTGATAAGAACATTGTTATATCCCCAGCGTACGTCAAATTTAGTGAATAATTTGGACCCTTTGAGTTGATCCATGAGGGTCGAGATCAGGGGGAGTGGGTAGGTGTTTTTTATAGTATGTTCGTTCAGATATCGGTAATCTTGACAAGGGCAGAGGTCACCCGTCTTCTTTTGCACGAAGAAGAATGGCGATGCCTGGGGGGACTTTGAAGGGACAATTCGTCCTGCTGCGAGGTTTTCGTCAAGGAACTTCTGACAAGCGTCATGCTCCTGTGGAGTCAAATGATATATCTTTCCTATGTGAGGGATAAAATGGGGTTTAAGAGTAATGGCGTGGTCAAAAGAACGGGATGAAGGAAGTTGTCCAACTTTCGGCTGTCCGAAGACATCGGCGAAGGTTGAGAATCCTTGTGGGAGGATTTGCTCTTCTCGCTTTTGTTTCTGGGCGAGTTCAGTGGCGATAGTTGTTTGTCGTAGCTGTTCTGTTGGACAATAACGTTTCTTCCATAGGGTCGCAATCTTGTTGTCCATGTTGGTTGCAAGGTATCGGGCGATGTAGTTGTCGTGAGAGTGCAACGTGAGTTTTGTTTGTTTGGGGAGAGGAAGGTCCACTGTTCCCGCCTGCCAGTCTATTGTGGGATTCGCAGTTCGTAACCAGGGCATTCCTAAGATGAGATGGTCGTTGCCAAGAGCCAATACTAAAAAGGTTAGGGGTTTCACCCAGGGACTGATCTTTGTAGCCACATGGACACTGTGCGTTATCCTCTTGGTCTTATTCCGGGTTCCATCCACATTATGAGCTATTCGCGGGATTGCTAATTTCGTAAGCAGGAGGTGATGTCTTTCGACGAACTGTTCGTCGATGAAATTTCCCGTTGCTCCGCTATCGATCAGAGCGAGGGTGTCAACTGAGGAGGACGAGCTGAACAAACGAAGGGGGAGGTGCATAGAAGTTGATTCCTGTCGTTCATTATGTACAGCGGCTACTATCTCGATGGGGAGAGAAGTGGTTGACTTCGCTTTCTCCCGTCTTAAAAATCCTTTCCTTTTGCCTTTGCCAGTTCTACTCTGGCTACTTCTTCCGTCTCCGCATTGTCTTCGTAACAGGCCTCCAAGACGTTATGGATTTGATCGGCAGTGGTCCCTTTTTCTACCAAATGAGAAATGAATAAATCAAGTTTCGTTGGTTTGGATCCAACCGGTTGTTGTTTGGTTTGGATGGCGCGAATGGGAGTTGGGCAAGGGATACGGAAAGGTCCAGAACTGTTTTCTTTCTGGGGGAAGGAACGAGGTGCACGAGTTGGAGTCCCGGTTGGTTGTACCCGGGCTCGTCTATCGGGGTGGTTGCTTGCTCTGCACCCGATTCTGTGACAAATGAAACAACGGTTCTCGCGCAAATGTTTTGCGCGGTTGGTCAGAGATAGGAAGACGGCATCTACGTCCATAGCATTCGGGTCACGGCAATGTTGTCCCGTCCCAAGGCTCAGTGATCCTCCTACGCGAATTGCGCGGATTCGTTGTTGTTGAGCATGGAAGCGGGATGCGGCAGTAACCCATTTGTCAAGGGTTTCTGGGATAGCGGCCATTGATAAAATCATTTGGCTGAGTTGTGGGTCTAATCCTGCCGCGAAGGAGTCGATGAGAGTGAACTGATCAGTGATACCGCTCTGTGTGGCATGGAGCTGGAAGTCTGCAACGAAATTCTGGAATCCTTCCGCGTGGTCGCAGGTATTTTGCTTCAGGGCTAGAAGCTTTTGACGGGCTTCTTCTTTGAAATTAAACGGGTAGAACGTTTTGTCAAAATCTTTCATCATTAACTCGTACGTCTTGTCATCGTCAGGAATAGTTTCATCGTTAAGACGGTGGTACCATTTTTCAGCGAACAGGACTCCTTGTCCCTTCGTCAGTTTGCTGAGTGTTACTAAGATTTTGGGACCGTCGAAGATGTAGTGGGCAGGGTTCAACTTGAAGTACGCTGCCATCGCCTGTCCCCAATGGACAGCGTCTTTTGTTTCGCCGGAGAAGGCATCGGGTAAACCTGCTTTGGATTCAGGGGGAATGGGGCCAGGAACGAAAGCTGGCGCAGGATCAACGGGGTCGTTCTGCTGTTGATTCATTTCTGGTAGAGTCACTTCGGGAGGGGGAGATTGAAATGGAGGGGAGAGGACGTTCTGATAGAGGTCGCTTTCCTCGCTTTCGGAGAGTGATGAGTGAGTAGGAGAAGGGGGAGGAAAATAGCAGGGTGGAATGGTTGGAGCGTAGATAGCTCTCAACTAGTGAGAAGCTAGTTCTTTTGTTACATGAGAGGTAGCGGAAGTGAAGCGACTTGAGACAATGTAGGGAATTCCTAGTCAACTTCAGATTGACCTTAGGAATGACTCGGAAACTAGGAAGCTACATGTAATTGCGTAGAACTAGCTTGCGTTACTAGTACATGTCGTTGTGTATTTATACTAGTCCCAAAGGCGAATGGACCAAGCTATGCAGAAGCTAAATATGGACCGTTGGGATAGGGCTAAGGGTATAGTGTGGGAAAGATGGGGACACGAGGCAGTCAATGAATGACTACGCCTAGAAGGGAAAGAACATCCGACAATGATGGAAAAGACATAAACGGAATAGCGACAACAAAAGGAGAAGGTCGGTGAAGAAAAGAGAGAACAGGCAACAAAAACGTACAACCGTAACACAGAAATTGTCCATTTTCATGAAAATGGATATTCGATGGGGTTATAATAACGTCCTTATTTGACCAGAAGACCATTGGAAGGCTGCTTTCATCACTCCTTTTGGCCTGTTTGAACCAACGGTGATGTTTTTTGGCTTCTGCAACTCCCCTGCAACGTTCCAAGCAATGATGAATCACCTATTTCGTGACTATCTTGCTGAAGGATGGTTAATCATCTACATGGATGATATTCTCATCCATTCTTCTGACCTCTCTCTCCATCATGAATGCACCAGAAAGGTTCTCCTTCGCCTACATGAACATAATCTTTATTTGAAATTAGCCAAATGCATGTTCGACACACCACAAGTGGAGTACCTCAGTATGATCATTGCTCACAATAGCCTTCAGATGGACCCTGTCAAAGTGGCTGTGATCACCAATTGGGTGCCCCCTCACTCACTTAAAGGAGTTCATTCGTTCTTAGGTTTCTGCAATTTCTATCGCTGTTTTATCCCTAGCTTTGCCACAATTGCTGCCCCTCTTCATCAACTTACCTGCAAAGACCATCCTTGGCATTGGTCTCCTGCATGTGATGCAGCTTTTACAAAGCTAAAAACCATCTTCATTTCCGCACTGGTTTTAACCCTTCCTGATCTGCTCCAACCTTTCATTGTGATGACCAATGCATCTTTACTTGCCTCTGGTGGTGTTCTTATGCAATGTGATGCGAACGGCGATCTTCACCCCTGCAGTTATCTCTCCTGTACTTTCTCCCCTGCAGAACGAAATTACAACATCTACAATCAAGAACTCCTTGCCATCATTCATGCTCTTGCTGAATGGCATCATTACCTCCAGGGTACCGGTCTCCCTGTCACCATCCTCACCGACCACAAGAATCTCTCATACTTTTGTCAACTGCATCGATTATCCTGCTGTCAAGCCTGCTGGATGTTATTCTTACAGGATTTTGATCCCTGTTTCTCCGTTCAGCCAGGTACCACTATGGGTCCTGCAGACACCCTCTCTCATTCTCTCCCCTCCAATATTTCTACAGACAATGTTGATGTCACTCTCCTTCCTGACACTCTTTTCGTTTCCCTGATTGACACTGCCTTGCTTACCAAAATTCATCTCTCCTCCCCTTCTGATCCTCTGATCCTCTCTGCTCTCGATCGCATGCATGAAAACTCTCCCCTCTTTCCTCGTTCTTCCTGCACTGATTGGTCTTTTACCAATGGCTGTTTGTACTTTTGTAATCGCCTCTATATTCCCCCTTCTGCCCATCACGACCTCGTCTCCTCCATTCACACATCCCTCACCAGTGGTCATGATGGTGTTTTTTGCACCACTGCTCTCCTCCAACGCGACTATTGGTGGCCTGGTCTCTTCTCTTTTGTTCGCTGCTTCATCTTGGGCTGTGCCCTCTGTCAGTCTAGTAAGGTCAACACTCACCCAGTCGTTCCCCCCCTCTCCCCCCTCTCCTCCTCGGCCACCTGCCCTTTTCAGCAGATCTTGATTGATCTTGTCTCCGTTTTTCCCCCAGTGGGGTCCGTTGATTCTGTCTTGGTCATGGTCAACCATGGGCTTAGTAAGGGGGTCTTTTTCATTCCTTGCTCTAAGATGGTAGATGCAGTGGATATCACTCACCTCTTCTACACCTATGTCTTTCCCCACATGGGCCTACATGACCAAGTCATCTCAGATAGAGGACCACAATTCACCTCAGCCTTCGCATGCAAGCTGGCCTGTTTGCTTCAATACAATGTTGCTTTGTTGTCTGCTTATCACCCACAAACGGATGAGGAAACTGAACAGGTTAATCAAGAATTGGAAACCTATCTCTGCTTATTCTGCCAAGATCAACCAACCAAATGGGTAGATCTCCTCCCTATGGTGCAATTCACACATAACTCCTCAGTCCACTCCGTTACCAAACAAACCCTTTTTTCCCTAATCGAACCACGGGCTTATCCACCTCTTGGCAAAACATTCATCCCTGCCCTCACCAAGTGACTTACCTGGCTTGACCAAGCCTGAAAAGAAGCACTCAGTGCCCACAAAATGCCACAACAATATATGAGACAATGGATAACGAAGAAATTTCACCCATGGAAAGTCAGGGATAAGGTATGGTTAGATGCACATAATCTCTGCCAGAGTACTCCTTGGTGGAAATTAAACCCCTTATGTGAGGGACCATTTGAAATAACCAAAGTGGTTTCTCCCATCTCATTTCAACTCCATCTTCCTGCTAAATGGAGAATTCATAACACATTCCATGCTTCTCTTCTTTCGACATGTCGAGAAACTGTGGAACATGGGAAAAACGCACTACAACCTCCCCCTATGGAAATCGATGGAGATAAAGTATGGGAAATAGAGCAGATATTACAACACAAGGGAAACGTAAAAGCTCAGCAGTACTTAATCAAGTGGAAAGGATACTCTCATGCAAAAAATACCTGGGAACTGGAACGGAACCTAGGTGGCACACGGACCTTGTTGAGATAATATAAAAAAGCTCACTCATTGTGAAAATCCTCCCCTCAATTCATCATGCCAGCCACCCACAACACATCTCCTACCCCTCCCCTATCATATGCCACTCATCAGGTCCCCGCCATTTTCCCTATTCGTACCAATCTCCTTTCACCCCTTCCTCATCGTCTCATCTTTGCCGCTGTATTACAAGATGCTCCCTTATTCATGCGCATAATGGAATCCCCCATGACAGATGCCACCATACACAATGCATGTATGCTCTTTCTCATGCTGTGTACCTTCCATCTCGTCTTTAACGCTGCCACCCCCTCTGATCGCCCCCCCATTTTGGCTGCCGAAGGTTCTACTTTAATGAGCCAGGCAAAGTTACAACTGCTGGACCTTCTCTATCGTCTGGGATTAGGATATGTAATTAATTCCCTCCCTTTCAAACTAATCAGTCCAATCATTGGTCCCTTCCTCCGACATCTTCACCCTACTGTTTGGTACGATTAACTCCACACTAACGAAGCGACGGTTACCCATCAACCTGTTGACACCTCCCATACTCATCCATCGTTCCCCCATTGAACATCTCCATCTCCTCCATCCCCCTTATACCCAGGACAGTCACCCCTCCAGCAACATCTCCTGTTATTCCATCTCTCCCTCCCCCTTCTCTATCTTCCAATATCGAAAATATTCCTTCATTAGTCACAATTGTTGAAGAACAAATCCCTCTTCCTATTCCTCCACCCTTATTACCTTCCCTTCCCCATCCTGACTCCCTCTCCCCATCTAGCTCTCCCAAAAAGACCAGGAAGGGTAAGAAGAAAGCCGTGATGACATATGGACTCCCCTCATCCCCCGCTTACACCCTTTGATCCGCAACTAAGAAAAAACAAGCACCCTCAACAGTACCTCAGACCTTCATCACCCCTACATATATTGACACACCAGCTGCATCCTCGTCCGTAGTGGAACCTGCATGGTTTTCCCATTGTGAATGGTGTGATGAAGTGGACTCACATCTCAGGATCTGGTGTCCCACGCATCAATGCCCTTCTTGTTCAGTATACAGCACCAGTCATGACTTACATAATTGCCCACAAGCAGCGTGCATCTATTGTCAATGGCAACATTGGGGTTGTCCCTGCCCACTGTACAAATGTGGACCAGATGGGTGTGACGAATGTCAAACTCTCTCTTGGGGGAAATTATGTCCACAACGAGTCTGCCAACAAGAGTTGGATGCAGAGCCAAATGACCCGGATGATGCCATTTACGACTTCCTCAATAAGGAGTAGGGAAGTAAAGGTCAGTGTCCTTTAAGCTACTGTGGACCTTATGTTACAATTTTCTTCCATACATGGTCTTATCCTTATGCTTTTTCATTTCCGTTTATCATGTTTCATTTCCAAAACCCCAAACACTATTCCCTTTCTAGGATGACTTCTTGTTATCCTTATGTCCCCAAACTTTTCCTTGATAACTCTTGGCATTCCCCATAGTATTGTTCTTCTACATTTAGTAGACACAGCTTGGTCCGTTCACCAGTTGGCTAGTTTAAATACCCAGCGCATGTAACAGTAGAGGCAAGCTAGTTCTACGCAATACCAGTGTAGTTCCTAGTCCTTCCAGTGTCACTTCTAAGGTCTCTGGGTTACTCTAGTGACTAGAAGGTCTTTTCATCTACAAGCGTAACAGTCTCTACTCTTCCTCATGTCTCCACTGTCCCACCATCCAACCCATCCATTTCATCCATGCCCCTCATGCCTGGTTTAATCACTCTGGTGGCAATTTCCCCAGTCATTCCCCCTCTGCCGTCACCTTCCCTCCCAATCAGTGAAACACCTTTTCCCATACCTCCCCCAGATCTCCCCACCATTCCCTTTGATCATAGCACCCTCTCACCACCTGAGCGCTCATCAGCAAAGAAAAAGGGCAAGGGCAAGAAGAAGACAGTTATAACATATGGCCTTCCAACCTCCCCTTCATACTACCTGTATTCCAAAGTTCATCAGGATTCTTAACAATCAGAGGCATCTTCATCAATGGCCCCCCCACTCATATACATCAACACCCCTGCAGTGCCCAACATCCCCCTCTATTTTTCTTATTGTGAATGGTGTGGAGAGTTAGACATCCATCTCAGCATCTGGTGTTCCAAGCATCAGTGCTCTTTGTGCAACACATATGGAGCAGGGTATGACCTTCATAACAGTACATAGGGAGCTTGCATGTATTGTCAACACCATCACTGGGGGAAGCCTTGTCCCCTATACAAATGTGGTCCCAATGCCTGTGATGAATGCTGCAACATGCCTTGGGGGGAGTTGTGCCCTTATCATATCCATGCTCAAGAGTTAGTGGAGGAGGCAAACGACCCTGACAACACAAACTATGTTTATTTAGATAAAAAATAAGGGAAAGGTCAGTGTCCTTTCATCTAACTGGGACCTTATGTTACAATTTCTTGGTCAATACCACGTTGTACTCTTGTTCCATTAATTCAGACACTCTTTTCCTTCTAGGGTGGCCTTATGGCATTCTCGTGTTCCCCAACGATTTCTCTTTGTTTACTGTGCAGCACCCCATAGTTATCCTGTTTGGTACATGGTCCATTCACTGATCTCACAGTATAAATACCCTAGCACATGTACTTGTAGTGTAAGCTAGTTCTACACAATCAACATAGTTCCTAGAACTTTCAGGTCCTCTTCTAAGGTTGCTAAGGTTACTCTTGCAACTAGAGGATCTCATTTGCATAACACCATCAAGATATAACATCCCTTCCACATAGATTCATCATTTCCCCATCCAACACCTCTATCTCGTCTGTTCCATTCATGCCCAGATTGGCCACCCCCACTAATCTGTCCCCTGTTATTCCCCCATTACCTTCCCCCTTGAATTTCATTCCCCCTCTCCTCAGCAAGGAAGAGCAAATCCTGCTGCCAGTACCACCCCCTATCCTGCCAGTCATTTCGTTGGACTGGGGCACCCCCTCTCCACCCAAATGTTCTTTGTGTTATAGTTTTACAGTGTTTGGGACACCCTGTGCCTGGTCTAGTATTGGGGTCCCTACTCCAACAGGTTCTCTTCCCTATCTCTACCCCTCTCCTTGATAGTCAATTAGATGTCTTCCCTTGTCTTTGCATCTTCTCCTGACCTACAGTAACACTTGTCCCCTAGGTCATCTGTATTACTATCACATGCAATTCACATGTTCACTATAGGGCTCCTACACTTTGCCCTTGTGACCATTCCTATTATATCAGCTTACATACTCCCCATAGCCCAGGGTCATGGATATTACCTCTTATAGTTCAACTCTCACTCCAGGGTTGAGGGCTTTCCTTATATATCACTTAGTCAGCATGGTCTATGTGCCATGGCTGCTCATATATAAATGTAGCACTATTTGTAGAGTTCCTTAAGCTGAATCTCATTGTTACCTGCCTAAGTGTATGGGCTTGTAACTCTCAGTCCTCCTCTTCATCCCAGTGTTATCCCTTGAAGGTTTGCATTCCAACATCCCTCATCATCCCAGTATCTATCCTTGGTGACTTGTATGACTGATCTATTGTCCAACCACATCCCCACATCAAAGCCTCTTTTTGTTGTCACCAGTCATAACAAGAGTCATCGGCTCACAACGTAACACTTTGAAGGTCAAGAAAGGAAAGAAAAAGGTGGTTATGATTTACAGTTTACCAAGCTCATCATTATATAACCTACAATTGAAAGGCAAACAAAAGCGATGCTCTTCCCCAACTCCCAAACCCTCCTCTTTCTCTACAACTGCTCCATTCATTGACACCTCCACTTCATTATTGCAAATCATTGAACCAGCATGGTTTAGCCACTGTGAATGGTGTAATGAGACAGACATGCATCTAGGGATCTGGTGCCCAAAACACCAATGTCCTTCATGTGATGCCTATGGAGCAGGACACAACCTCCATAATTGTCCTTAGGCTGTGTGTGTTTACTGTCAATGACACCATTGGGGTTGACCATGCCTATTGTACAGGTGTGAACCAAATGGTTGTGACGAATCCTGCACTCTCCCATGGGGGGAACTCTGCCCATGCCAGATTTGCCAGCAGGAACTCACCAAGGAACCCAATAATGCAGATGATGCGATCTATGAATTTTTGGATAGAGAATGAAAATAAAGGTCAGTGTCCTTTCACCTAATGTGGACCTTATGTTATGGTTTTCTTCACTACATCATTTTTCGTCTATGATTTCTCTTTGTGTTAACACCCAGATGCTATTTTCTTTCTAGGATCGCCTCATGGTATTCTCATGTCCCCAATTTTCTCATATACTTTGCTGTGTGTTACCCCATAGTAATCATTTAGTACATGGTCCATTTGCGTTTCCTATAGTATAAATACCATCATGCATGTACTTGTACACTAAGCTAGTTCTATGCAATATCAACATAATTCTTAGATCTTCCTGGTCCTTTTCTATGGTTGCTGGATTGCTCTAGTAACTAGAAGATCTTCATATCAAACCCACATAACAGAGAGAGAAGTAGGCAGCCATAGCAAGGCTCCATTAAATTGTGCCATCAGTATCTCTGGAGAAGTCGGTGGGTAATCCAGCCTTGGATTCTGCTGGGATAGATTCATGAGGAAGAAGAGGAGCAGGGTCATGCACAGGGGGAAATGGTGGTTAAATGGGAGCATGGACAATGGGGGGAGATTCAATATCCTCCATTGAGGTTGTGAATGGCTCAAGTGGTGGGAGATAAAAAAAGAGGGGTTGGGGAGCAGCTGATGGCAAGGTTGGTTGAGTAGGCAGTGGTGGTGTTAGAACGTGCCGGACGAACTCCGGGATAACTCCGATGAACTGGAGTTGAGGGGGCCAGGACTTGGCTTCACCTTATGTGGTGCGCCCTTACACGGAATCTGGGGTCCCGAATTTAGAGAGGTCGGACAGTCAGAGAGAATGGGAGAAAGCAGGGGAGAAGAATGTTGGTTCTTGTTGATATTCGAACTGAGGACTACAGGAGAGTATCGAAGGGTTTATATACTCTAAGGTAATGTGAAACATGTATCAGAATGACAGAGGGGTGACGGGTGAAACAAGGTGAAAGTCAAGAGTGACAGATGAAACAACAGGTGTTGAGATATCATCAGAGCCAACTCTGGATGACATCCGAACTGCGGAGAACGACTAACTATGCGATGTACTAACTGTCAAGTGTCAATAGGTACAGTAAATGTAGCAACAACAATATCAAGGTCCGGAAGGGCTAAGGTAAAACATTAAGAAGAACACACTGGAGTTGTGTCGGATACGACCGGAGTGCGTGGACATGACCGGAGGTGCACGGATATGACAGTATCCCCCTCTTAGGCCTGAACCCCTGAAGGCCACGTGATAACACGTGCTCGTGTTGATTCGCTGGAGTTTGAATATATAGCGGAGTAGGAACGCTATAGGGTTAAAAACCGGAGTTGCACAATTATGCTCCTTACTTTAGTACGACCATGTCCTCCTACAACGACATTGAGAGTTGGGATGATGCCCGTCTAGCAGAGGATATCCGCGACAACGAGGAGCTGTGGACCGCCAAGGCGGCCGAGCAGAGGTGGCGCGGGGTGGAGAAGCGCCGCCTGGAGAAGGAGCACCAGAGGGCGGCGGCGGAGGCGGAGAGGCGACGAGCAGAGGAGGCAGAGGCGGAGGCAAAGAGGAGGGCAGAGGCGGAGGCAGCGGCGCGTGCGCGTGCAGAGGCGGTGCGCACGGAGCAGAGTGCCAGAAAGGGGAAGGCACGTGAGGAGCCGCCGGAGGAGTGCGTGCAGTGTCAGGATAGGGGGCTGGACTGCACCATTGGTCTATCTTTGAGTCTAGGATCTCAGAGATCTCATACTCCAGTTCACCATCTACCTCGACTGGAGGCGGAGGTGACTGGGTGCGATTAGGAATAATGTTCGGAGTTGCAGGTTCTAATTGAGAAACATGAAAAACAGGGTGGACGGACTTCATGGAATCGGGGAGTCGGAGGGTGAAGGAGAGTGAGCCAGCTTGCACAATGATGGTATATGGACCTAAATTCTTTTCGGAGAGTTTTTTCGAGGGTCGGGTAGAGCGGAAGTACTTGGCTTTAACAAAAACTTGGTCACCAATCTGAAAGTCCGGTGCCGGAGTTCAGTTACTGTCCGCCGGTCCTTGATACCGTTGCTGAGCTGCGGCTATCTCTTCCCGGAGGAATGAGTGGAGGGAATCTAAGTCGACGGAGTACTCTCGGGCTCAAGCGGAGGTGAGATCACGTTCAGGGTGGATGGAGATGTTTGGATGGTAACCTTTATTAGCGAAAAACGGAGAAACACCAGTGGAGGCGTTCAGAGCATTGTTGTAAGCGAACTCTGCGAGAGGTAAGAGCTCGGACCAATTATCCTGTTGGTAGTTACAATAGATCCGGAGGTACTGTTCCAGTGTCTGATTCATCCGTTCGGTTTGTCCGTCGCCCTCTGGGTGATATCTGGAGGTGAAGTGGAGCCGGATGTCGAGAGCCTTGCCGAGTGATCGGAAGAAATGAGAGACAAATTCCAATCCTCGGTTGGAAGTGATATTACAGGGAACTCCATGTTTAGAGAAGACATGAAGTAGAAAGAGCTTTGCTAGCTCCAGGGAGGTTACCTTATCATCGGTTGGGATAAATATGCATTGTTTTGAGAGGTGGTCGACAACAACAAATATGGCAGTATGTCCAGAGGATGCAGGGAGCTGTTCAATGAAGTCCATGGAAATGGAGTTCCAGGGCTTCTCGGGGATGGGGAGTTGCTTCAGGAGTCTGTAGGGCTTATGCCTTGGAGTTTTGGCGTGGGCACATGCCGTACAAGAGGAGACATAGTCTTTAACAAATGTTCGGATGCCCGGCCAAGTGTATTCTCGGCGTATTAGCTCTAAGGTCCTGTTTTGTCCGAAATGGCTGGAGAGGGGATGGTTGTGTTTGAACTGGAGGACCCAGAGACAGAGGTCGTTGCCATTGGGGACATATATACAATTGTCTAGGCGTAGAAGACCTTCGGAATCAACAGTCCATCGGCCATTGGGGTCGGACAAGTGGTGGGAAGCGATGGAATCGGAGGGGAGTGCGGAAAGAATATCGGAGTGGAGGGATTCAATGTCGAATAGGGTGCTAGCCCAGAGAACCGGAGTAGCTAGAAAGGTGGCTCTAAGGGAAGATGCGAGCTGCTCCTGGGTAAAAACAGGCCGGAGATTGTGGGGGTTGATGCGAGCGTAGTCCCTATCCCCCTCTTTAGGATAGACGTCCCAGCATCTAGTGAGGGAATCGGGCTTAGCACCAAGGCGGCCCAGGCAGAATCAGACGACCAAATTAAACTGGGAGAGGAACTCCGACCACCAGGCCTGCCGGCAGGATAGGAGTTTGCTGGTGGAGAAATATTCCAAGTTTTTGTGGTCCGTGATGACGTCGACTGGAGTACCGGAACCTTCAAGGTAATGCCACCAAGCCCAAAAGAACTCATGAATAGCAAGCAATTCCTTGTCATGAGTGTCATAATTGAGTTCCGGGGCAGAGAGAGTGCGGGAGAAAAATGCGATAGAGCGGACCTCATCATCTGGGCATTGGATGGACAAAATACCAGCAATCACATAGCCAAAGGCATCAGTCTCCACAATCAGTGGTATGTTGGGAATCCAGTGAGTAAGGATAGGGGCGGAGGTGAAAGCGGATTTAAG
Organism: Xerocomus potaroensis; assembly: GCA_038088895.1. Taxonomy (NCBI): domain Eukaryota; kingdom Fungi; phylum Basidiomycota; class Agaricomycetes; order Boletales; family Boletaceae; genus Xerocomus; species Xerocomus potaroensis. The sequence continues at coordinate 14,321 of JBBPJT010000724.1, forward strand.
TGATCGAAAAGCAGAGTGACAGGAGTCATCAAAATTCCAAGAAGCACCCTTGCAGGTAAGTCGAGTAAGTGGAACAACGAGTCCGGAGTAGTCGGAGATAAAGCAGTGGTAGAAGTTAGCGAAACCAAGGAAGGATTGTATATCCCGGACTTTCTGGGGTTCAGGCCAATCGAGGATGGCCTGTACCTTCTCCAGAGACATGGAGAGACCAGAGGGAGAGAGCCGGTAGCCAAGGTATTCTGTGGAGTTGGTATCAAACTCGCACTTTTCGGGCTTCACATAAAGTCCGTGCTTTCGGAGACGTCGGAGGACTTCCTGGACATGCTCTTTGTGCTTTACTTGGCTTTCAGAGAAAATAAGGATATCGTCCAAATAAACAATGACACAGACATCAAGAAGATCCGTGAAGATTGAATTAACAAACTGCTGGAATACCCCAGGTGCATTTGTAAGTCCGAACGGCATGACAAGCCATTCATATGATCCATAGTGCGTCCGGAAGGAGGTCTTCCATTCATCACCTTCGGCAATGTGGACTAAGTGGTAGGCATGCCGGAGATCAAGTTTAGTGTAGACCCGGGTGTGGCTCGGAGCGTCGAGGAGGTCGGAGATGCGGGGAAGGAGATAGCGGTCTTTCTTCGTGATCTTATTTAGTCCACGAAAATCAATGCAAAGGCGGAGAGAACCGTCCTTTTTGCGGACAAACAGAACCGGAGTGGCATGAGCGGAGGATGAGGGGCGGATAAAACCAGAGGAAAGATGTTCATCAAGGAAAATGTGGAGTGCTTCTAATTTGGATTGGGAAAGGGAATAGGTAGTACCAATAGGGGGAGAAGTGCCTTCTTCCAAGTCGATCTTCAAATCAAATTCATGATGGAGAGGAAGCTGGGATGCTTTGTTTTTACTGAAAACATCCACGAAATCATGATACTCCAGAGGGACTCTGGAGAGATCGACCGGCTCAGAGGAAGCGGAAACGGAATGGAGTTCACTGTCCTCAGGGCAGAGTTGCAGAGCAAACTGAACAGAGCCTTCGAGGTGACAAGCGAGTGCATAAGCAGGAGCGCTGATAATGGAAATAGGGGGTGCCTTGCGGTTGGAGAAACGTGGTGGATCCAGAGAGTCGGAAGTAGCTGGAGGAGAAGTGTCCGAAGGCTACAGAGATGAGCTCAGGGGTTCTGGCATGGGGTCATCGTAAGTCCAGAACAAAATACTGTTCGAAACCCAGTCAATCAACGGATTGTAGTGGGCGAGCCAGTTGTGTCCCAGGATGATCGAGCAAGATCCATCCAAAGGAGTGACATAAAAGGTCATCAGAGTGATGCCACTGGAAGAGAAGCGAACAGAGAGATCAAGGGCTTGGGTGATCACAGAGTTCGAGGTTCCATCAAACAGCCGGAGTGAAATTGGAGGGACAGAATACGCAGAAAGACCATTTGAATTCACAAATTGAGTATCTATGAAACAATGGGAGGAACCTGAATCTATTAAAGCAGGGATTGGGGA
>JBBPJT010000725.1:0-15806 GCA_038088895.1 Xerocomus potaroensis
ATAGGAAGATGGCATCGACGTCCATGGCATTCGGGTCTCGTCGATGTTGCCCGGTTCCAAGGCTCAATGATCCTCCAGCGCGAATGGCACGGATTCGTTGTTGCTGGGCATGGAAGTGGAATGCGGCGGTAACCCATTTGTCAAGGGTTTCTGGGATCGCAGCCATTGATAAAATCATCTGACTGAGTTGTGGGTCCAACCCTGCTGCGAAGGAGTCGATTAATGAGAATTGATCTGTAATGCCGCTTCATGTGGCGTGCAACTGAAAATCTGCAACAAAATTCTGAAATCCCTCCACATGATCGCGGGTGTTTTGTTTTAATGCTAGAAGCTTTCGGCGAGCTTCTTCCTTGAAGTTGAACAGATAGAAGGTTTTGTCGAAATCCTTCATCATTAACTCGTATGTTTTCTCTTCATCAGGAATTGTTTCGTCATTGAGATGGTGGTACCATTTTTCGGCGAATGGGACTCCTTGTCCCTTTGTCAGCTTGCTAAGCGTTACAAGAATTTTGGGACCATCAAAGACGTAGTGGGCAGGGTTTAACTTAAAATATGCTGCCATTGCCTGTCCCCAATGGACGGCATCCTTAGTTTCGCCAGAGAAAGCATCAGGTAACCCTGCTTTGGATTCTGGGGGAATGTGGCCAGGAACGAAGGCTGGGGCGGGATCAGCGGGAGCGTTCTCGTTTGTGTTCATGACTGGGGGTGGGGGTAGAGTCGCTTCAGGAGGGGGAGATTGAGCTGGGGGAGGGGATAAGACATTTTGGTAGAGGTTGCTGTCCTCGCTGCTATTCGAGGTCGAGGACTGGGAAGGGGAAGGGGGCGGAAAGTAGTGGGGGGGAATGGTTGGAGCGTAGATAGCTCTCAACTAGTGAGAAGCTAGTTCTTTTGTTACACGAGACGTAGTGAGAGCGAAGCGACCAAAAGACAAAAGGCAGGAATCCCTAGTCAACTTCGGATTGACCTTAGGGATGACTCGGAAACTAGGGAACTACGTGTTATTGCGTAGAACTAGCTTGGTTTACAAGTACATGGCGTTGAGTATTTTATACTAGTCCTTACGGTGAATGGACCAAGCTGTGTACAAGCTAAATGAGGAACGTTGGGGTAGGGCTAAGGGTATGGTGTGAGAAACGTGGGGACACAAGGCGGTCAACGAATGACTAAGCCTAGAAGGGGAATAACGTCCAGGAGAGTAAGCATGACAAAAACGGAAATAGGTGGAATCATAGGAAACGGAGCAGAATGGATTGTGAGATAAACGAGCAAGGAAAAAGATCAACCGTGAAAGACCATAACATTAGATACATATTTCGATAAGGACTCCCCTCTTGGAAATTTGCTGAAAGCCTATAACCAATGTGCAGCGCTCATTGAGATTTCTAATATCTATGAGCGAGAACCCCTTCCTATTTGTAACATTTCCTCCACCTTCTCCACAATTTCACTCCGTCTAGCTGTTCTTCAGCACCACCTCCTTGGAACGTTCCATCAGTTAGGCATGTCAGAAATCATAGACAATATTGATTTCTCTTTAGAATGATGGACAAGAGCCCTCTGCAACCAGGATGGATCCCAGTGTTCCATTTCTCTCCCAGCTGTACCTATTCCATCCCCTACTATTTCCTCTACACCGTCTGCTAGCTCAGCACCATTAACGCCAAGAGAGGAAGAAATGTTTCAACAAACTATGAATCATATTGAACAAGCATGCGTTGCTGAACAATTGTGAACTCAAACAGGTCCAGTTCTCTCCCCAGATCACCCCCAGTATTCCAGAGCCTGTTTCTTTTGTCGATGCCTTGGGCATCTGAAGAGAGATTGTCAGTTGTATGAATGCCCTCATTGCCAACAGTACGCCCCAGGACATCATTCTTTCTTTTGTCCAGCCACCAGACGTTCTCCTCTCCGATCTCCCTCCACTTTTTCTTCATCCTCTTGTCGTAGTAGACATTCCCCCCATACAACTTCTCAATCATCTACCCCATCATCAACCCAATTATATCATCCTGCTCCAGAATAGATACTTACCAAGATGTCTAACCGAGTACTGTTCACGATTCGCAAATCCACCAATATGATTATGCAAGCTACCCAGTAGGTGTAGAATGCAATCAATGTTGTCAATCAAAGGATAACAGATATAGAATGAGAACCGAGCCCCACTCCATCTGATGTGGCTGATGCAGGATGGGGAACCCCAGCTTGGGAAGATGAAGCTCCAACATTAGTTGGATCATCAACCTTATCTACAGTATCATCACTCACTCCATCCACCACCACTACCTCCTTTATTGACTATGTCACAGCCCCTGACACTGATCCCACTGACTACAATGATCAAACCAATGACATTGGCTACAGCAATATGACTGGCTCTCCAGTCTACTCTTCTCTTCGTGAACTATATTGAAAATATGGTGATTTTCACCATACTAAGAGAGTAATGTTACATTTTATTCCCCTGATACCCCTTTTCTTGATTATCTTTCCCTGATCTTTCCTTTCGTGAACATATGATAGCCTTTCCATTGTCTTATCTTTCTTTCCCATGATTTAGACGCTATTTCCGTTCTAAGCATAGCCTCTCACACGCTTCGTGATCCTTTTACCTCCCTTGATTGATGGTTGCCTAGATACCTTTGGCTATGACTTGACTTGACTCAGGATGAGTCATTCTGAAATAGACACTGCTTGGTCCATGTACCATCCTGATACCTATTTCAACCTTAGTGCAATGTACAGTAAACCCTAAGTAGAATCTCCCTTGTATCCTGTGACCTACCAGTCAATCGATCCATTGGTTTCTCTTAATGCTTTGCTTAGCATCTCATCAGATGGTCTACTTCACCAATACTTTGATCTAAGTCCTCTGGCTTGTGAGGCATCGATACCTTCAGCACGAAGGCCCAAGAACTCAGATCCCCTTTCAAGAGCTACACTCATCCTTACCCAGGCCAAGCGTAACAGCATGCAAGAAGCTATGCTTAGAATGGAAATAGCATCTGGATCATGGGAAAGAAGGTCAAGACAATAGAAAGGTTATCATATGTTCAAAAAAAAGGAAAGACCAGGGAAAGATAATCAGAAGAAGAGGGGTATTAGGGGAATAAAACATAACATTACCCCCTTAGTATGGTGAAAATCACTGTATTTTCAAGAGAATTCGCAAAGAGAGGAATAGACAGGAGAGCCAGTCATATTGCCATATCCAATATCATCCGTTTGATCATTGTAATCCGTGGGATCTGTGTCTGGAGCGGTGATATAGTTGATAAATGAAGTGGTGACAGTCAATAGGGAAGTGAGTGAGGATATGATAGACAAAGTCGATGATCCAATTAAAGTGGGAGCTTTGTCATCCCATGCAGGGGTTCACCATCCTGCATCAGCTATGTCTGAGGGGGTGGGACTTGGTTCACGTTCTATCACTGCTATCCTTTGGTTAACAGTGTCAATGGCTTCCTGCACATGCTGGGTGGCTTGCGTAATCATATTAGTTGATTCGCGAATTGTGAACAATACTTGATTGGACATTTCGTTAAGTATTTGTTCAGGAGTGGGATAATATGACTGGGTTGACGATGGGGTGGTTGATCGAGAAGTTGTACAGGGAGCTTGTCTACTGTGATGGGAAGAGGAGGAAGAAGTGGAGGGGGATCAAGGAGAATGCCTAGTAGCCGGGCAAAAGGATGGACAATGCCCAGGAGCATACTGTTGACAATGAGGGCACTCATACAGTTGGCAATCTCTCTTCAAATGTCCAAGATGTCGACAAAAGAAACATGCTCTGGAGTATTGGGGATGATTCAGAGAAAGGACTGGACTAGTCTGTGTTTGTAACTGCTCTGCTACTCAAGCTTGTTCAATTCAGTTCATAGTCTGCTGAAACATCTCTTTTTCTCTAGGTGTCAGTGGCGCTGAGCTGGCAGATGGGATGGAAACTGTAGGAGGTGGAATGGGTATAGTAGGAGGGGATATGGAATGTTGAGATCCATCTTGGTTATGAAGAGCTCGTGCTCGTTGTTCTAAGGAGAAGTCAATATCATCCACTATCTCTGACATGCCTAGTTGATGGAATGTCCCGATAAGATGGTGTTGGAGTACCACAAGGCAAAGGGATATGGTAGAAAAGGTAGAGGAAACGTCATGAGTTGAAAGAGGCTCTTGTTCATAGATGTTGGAGACTGCAATGAGTGCAGCGCATTGATTATAAGCTTTTAGTAGATTGCCAAGAAGGGAATCTTTGTTGAAATATGTATCAAGGGTGATGGCTAGTCTGGAGTTTTCTAAGTTTTGATGGAGATCATCAAAGGTATTCTTGTCAATTGAAACGAGTACATCTGCATAAGGGGAGCGAGTGATAATGGAAAAGTCATAGGGGAGAGAAATGGTGTTGGATGGGGAGGGCATGGCAAAGGTTTTTCTTTTTGAAGGGTTATCTGCAAAGGGTCTGGGAACCGAACATCTTCAGGTGAGTCTTCTTATAGGCCTCTAGGACCTTCTTGGCATTCTTCAAATTCTGCTCAGGTTCTCATGAGTCATCCTCTGGCAGATAACCCTTCCATTGGATCAAATAGGAATGGTTGTTAAGCAGACCTTGATGTTTTAATATCCGTTCAATTTCAAACTGTTCTTCTGATGTGATAAGGTCAGGTGGGGGTTTTGGAAAGTTCTCACTGTGCATGCTATTTTCACAATAGGGCAATAAGAGGGAAGCATGAAACACGGGGTGTATCTTCCACATCTGTGGGAGTCAAAGTTGGTAGGAGAGAGGAGAATGGACCTGTGTAATTGTGAAGGGTCCTTCTTTTTTTGGGGCAAATTTTGGGTTTTGAACGGAACGTCTTAGGTTTCATGCTTCTAGCCACACCTTATCTCCTTTCTAGAAGGGTGTGAAGTTCCTTGTTGTTCTAGATTTCATTACCTGCTGGGCTAGTTCATGTGCAGCTAGGGCTTTGTCTCTGGCAAAAGTAAGGAGTCGAAGTCATTCTTTGACTGTGGAAAGATCGGATTCGGTGAGAATGGAGGGGAGGGAGTGGGGTTCATAACCCATCATGAGAAAGAATAGGGACTTGGCAGTGACAGAATGAGAGCAGTGGTTATGTGCGAATTCAGCAAACATAATATTCTCTGCCCAAGAAGTGGGATTACTCCTGCAATAGATCCACAGGTAGGTTTCTACTTCTTGGTTCACATGTTCTGTTTCTCCAACTGTTTGTGGGTGATAAGCAGTGGAGAGGGAAAGGTCATATCCTAGGATACGTCCAAGTTCTTTAGCAAAGGAAGAGGTGAATTGAGGGCCTCTGTCAGAGATAATTTTGTCATATAATCCAAACCACAAATAGACTTTCTTAAAGAATAATGCGGTGATGTTCTTGGCAATAGCCATTTTCTTGATAGGGCATAGAATTACCCCTTTAGTAAGGCCATGGTCAACCACAACCAAAAGCAAATCAAAACTGTCTGAGATGGGGAGATTAGTGATCAAATCACAGGAGATCTGTTAGAAGGGGCAAGTGGTGGAGGAAGGGATAGGGAGAAGGGAAGAGACAGTGGGATGAGTGTTCACCTTGTTCTGTTGACAGATGGCACAGCCTTCCATATAATTGTGAACAAATACAGCAAGTCCTGGCCATCAGAATTCAGAAGAGACCATCTGGTGAGTTTTCAGCACACCAGGATGTCCAGCGGCAGCGTGATCATGAGATTGAGCAACAACCTCACAGCAAAGGGAAAGGTCATTTGGAACATAGACCCAGTTTTGATAAGTCAAAACACCAGTGTTGTATTTCCAGTCAGAAAGACAGGAGCGAAAATGAGTAGGGACTTCACCAGCAAGTGCATGCAGGGAATCAAGAATGATCAGATCAGAGGAAGAGGAGTCGGCGATCTTCTGGGATAACGCCATATCAATCAGAGAGACAAAAAGGTCAGGGGAAAGAAGAGTGACATTCTCATTGTCAGTGGGTTCGTCAGGGAGGTGATCAGGACATTGTGATAGAGTGTCCAGGGCAGTGAGATTTCATCTGGCTACATGGGTAAAATGGAGATCATAATCAGCTAAATCAAGTAACCATTGGGCTTGGCAATGGTTAAGTTTCTGTGGTTAATGAAAATATGTCAAATTTTTGTGATCAGTAAAGATCTGAATGGGGTGAGGAGATCCATAAAGAAAGTGTTTCCAGGTGGAGAGAGCACAAATGATAGCAAGGAGTTCATGATCATAGACATTGTAATTGCGTTCGGCAGGAGAGAACATCTGAGATAGATATCCACAAGGGTGCCAGGCACCATTGGTATCGGTTTGAAGAAGAATGCCTCCGGAGGCATAAAGTGAGGTGTTAGTGGCGATGGCAAAGGGTTGAGAGTAATCAGGAAGTTGAAGGATGGGCTGAGAAAGGAACATTTTCTTCAGCATATCAAAGGCAATTTGTTGTCGTTCTGTCCACATCCAAGGTTGGGATTTCTTTGTAAGGTCAAGAAGGGGTTGAGCGATATTGGAGAAGTGGGAAAGGAATTGTCGGTAAAAATTAGCAAATCCTAAAAAGGATCGCACGTCTCGTACACATTTTGGCATGGGCCAGTCTTGAATTCCTGCTAACTTGATAGGGTCCATGGCAAGTTCACCATTCTTGATGATCATTCCAAGGTATTCTACCTTAGAGACATTGAACTTGCATTTTTCTAGTTTGAGGTATAAGTCAAGTTCTTTCATGTGTTGGAGAATGTGTTTTGTTCATCGTTTGTGTTCTTCAGGATTGTTGGAAAAGATAAGGAGGTCATCCATATATATGATAAGCCATCCTTCAGCAATCAAATCTCTAAAGAAGTCATTTATAAATCATTGGAACATTGCTGGGGAATTAGACAAGCCAAAGAACATGACTGTTGGTTCAAAGAGTCCATGATGAGTGATAAAGGCAGCTTTCCACTGATCACCATCCTTAATGCAAACATTATTGTATCCCTATTGCACATCAAACTTTGTGAAATGAAAAGCTCCTTTGAGCTTGGAAATGAGGTTGGAAATAAGGGGAAGAGGGTAAGCGTCGCAAACGGTATGTTCATTGATATATCTGTAGTCTTGGCAAGGTCGAAGCCCACCATCTTTCTTCTTTACAAAGAAGAAGAGAGATGCTTGTGGTGATTTTGATGGGTGAATCTTGCCCATTCAGAGATGTTCATCGATGAAATTGTCTACAGCTTGTTGTTCATCTGGAGAGAGGGGATATATCTTGGAGATCTTTGGGATAAAAGTCTCCTTCATATTCAAGGCATGATCGTAGGATCTGGATGGTGGGACATGTTCTATTGCCTCTTTAGAAAAGATTGAGGCAAACTCTTCATACTCTGTAGAAAGCATAGCTTTTGGCTTCACTTTTTCTGCAGCAATAGCCAGTTTGGTGGACTGGGTGAGTCTGGCTACAATTTTAGAGATTTGGGGTTGTATAATCATTCACCCTTGCATTTGATGAAGGGTGGAGATGGTGTAGAAATCTAGCTGTTGATCGACAAGCTTTTCTGGGGTGTCATTTTTAAGATATTGGTTTAATCCCTCAACCTCTATGTCGTCAAGGATAATATGTTCAGGAGGGGGGTTTTTTTTTACAAATTTTCCTTTCAAAAGGTGGGAAGCGTGCGTTCCTACATGTTCAAGGTAAAGGTCCAATGACCTATCCAGAGACTCATCTAGAATGACTGTCCCTTTCTTCCAGTCGATGACTGGATTTGTTTGTTCAAGCCAGGGGGCCTCAAGAATGATGTTTTCCTTGCCATAGTTCATGGCATAGAATCTGACCTTCTGCATCTGTTCACCAATCTTCATGTAGAGAGTCGTGGAAAAGTGAACAGTTGTGTTATGTGATTGGTCAGTGTTTCTTGTGATAATAGGACAAGTGAGTCATTTGAGGGGTATTTTATGCTTCAGGGCGAAATGATGGTTGATGCAGGATATTTTAGCTCCTGAATTGATGAGAGCTGAGGTGTCGACAGTTTTCAAGGTTCCAGTGGTAGCAATGAGTTGGATTGGCAATCTAAGTGACTTTGACCATCACTCTGCTACAAATACAGGAGAACATGTAACCTTGGAAATGGAGGGTACTGATGTCGATGCAGCCCTCCTGTCTAAAAATCCTGTGGTTTGAAGAGGCAAGCAGAAAGCTTGCCTACTGTCTCTTCTTCAATGTTTTCTTCGTCCTTTCTCTCTTCCTTAACTTCCACCTTTCACACCTCTTTTCTTTCTGAATGTTTTTGATGATCAGGACATTCCCTAGAGATGTGTCCTTGCTTATGGCAATTAAAGCAAAGTCCTCGTCGTTTGTATTCCATACTTTGTTCAAAGGTAAGCCAGTCTACATCCATTGTGTTTGGATCGCAAGGGGTAGAGGTAGATGTGGGGGTGTGTCAATAGGGTGGGACATAGGTGGAAGAGAAGGATTGGGAGTGCAACCTTTTGATTTGGTCTGCAAGATCCCATTGAGTCTTGAAATTAACAGCTTTCGTATACCATTCACTAATCTTTGTGGGGACGGTATCCATAGATTGGATTCATCACAGCAAGGAGGGGGGAATTCTGGCAGCGAAGTACAAAATAAGTACTGCTGAGTCTGTGGTTTCATTTAGCTCGGCTTGGACAGCCTTCATCTTGAACTGGTTGATATATCCAATTAAGTTTTCATTCTTGCAGATGCGGTAGGTGGTAAGTCATCCTAGCACCTGGTGCTTCTGATCTGAGTGTTTGAAGTCAGCCTTGAACTTTGTAATAAAATCTGTAAAAGTCCCAAAGGATTGGGCATCCAATGCCTGATTTTGGACAATAGTGGCCCAAGTCAAGGCAGATCCTTTCTTCATATATGAGAGCACAAATGCGACCCTCTTATCATCATTGTTGTACACTTCTTTGTTGACTAGAAGGTATGTTCATACGTTACTAAGCCAGTCAGCTGCTCTGGATGGGGATCTGTCATATTCATCAAGCGTATTCAGACAGAGCTCAATAGGTTTTGGTTGGTGTGTCATTGGAGGAAGGAGAGGGGCAGTTAGGTAGGCGGGAAGTGGGGGAAAGGGTAATACTAGGGAAGGGGGAAGAGCAGTGGATGGCAAAGATATCTGAGAGAACGATTGACTTAGAGCAATCATAGTCTGGTCTAGGGGATCTAAGCTGAGGTCTTTGTTAGTTGAAGTCTCAGTATCTGTAGCTTTTTCTTTTGGGGTAGGAGGGGTAGGTGTATGCTGGCCTCAATAGGCAGTGAAAAGGTTGGGGAATTTTTGGGGGTTTCAGTAGGCAATGGTGAGGGGAGGGGAGCACACACAACGATGATGGCGCTATCTAGAAGAAGTAGGATCTTTTGTTATGCTTGGCCCAGGTAGGGATGAGCGTGGCCCTTGAAAGGGGATCAGAGTTCTTGGGCCTTCACATTGAAGGTATCAATGCCTCACAAGCTAGAGGACTTAGATCAAAGTATCAGTGAAGTAGACCATCTGACAAGATGCTGAGCAAGATGTTGAGAGAAACCAATGGATCAATTGACTGGTAGGTCACAAGTTACAAGGGAGATTCTACTTAGGGTCTATCATACATTGCGCTAAGGTTTAAGTAGGTATCTAGATAGTACATGGACCAAGTGGTGTCTACTGCGGAATGACTCATCAGGAGTCATGTCGAGTCATAGCTAAAGATATCTAGGCAACCATCAATCAAGGGAGATAAGAAGGATTATAAAGCATGCAAGAAGCTATGCTTAGAACAGAAATAGTGTCTGGACCATGGGAAAGAAGGTCAAGACTGTTACAGTTTTCTGACATCTTAGAAAAACTACAATGTTCATTGAAGAACTACAGGTTCCCCTCTTTCTTTATCCAACATAATGATTAAATGTCTTCCTTTCTCTTACAATTGTCCAGCTTACTCCGCTTGCCTTTAGCCCTAAGCTGTTTGTATTACCAAACATGTAAACGTGTTTGCCATAAGGCCTGCTTCTCTTCTGCCTCATGGCTGTTCCTGTTACTAAGCTTACCTTGTGTAGAAGCCCAGGGTTATGGGCATTTCCTATTTAGGTCAACCCTTGGTCCAGGGTTGAGGGTATTCCCTATATAGTGCTTAGTCAGCATGGTCTGTGCACCATGGCTGGTAGTATATATAAGAGTAGCACTCTCTGTAGTATGCCCTAAGCTTAATCTTACTGTTACATCACCTAAGTGTGGGCTCATAACTTCTTGTGGTCTCTTCCTCATCATGCTGCCAAGCCTTGAGGACCTCTTAACCATTGTCTCTTCCCCTTCATCCTGGTGGCATCCCTTGAAGGTCTTTCATCATTCTTGTCTTCATCATTACCATCCTACTAGGTGTCATCCTAGTCATCTCTGCCAGTCTCACTGCTATCCTTGTTGCCTACATTTACAGTTATCTGGTTGTCACCTTTTTTGTGTTCGCCATTCGAAGTTATTGGCTCATGTCATAACAAAGACAATGGAAAGGTTATCATATGTTCAAAAAAAAGGAAAGACCAGAGAAAAATAATCAGAAGAAGAGGGGTATTAGGAGAATAAAATGTAACACTCTGATCTCATCATTCTTGATTCCCTTCATGCCCTTGCCAGTAAAGTTCCCTCTCATTTCCAATCCCACCTTTCTGACTGGAAATATGATGCCAATATCCTTACTTATCAAGGCTGTGTCTATGTCCCCAATGACCTTTCCCTCCATTGAGATATAGTAGCCCATTCCCATGATTATGCTGCTGTGGGACATTCTGGTGTTCTCAAAACCCATCAGCTGGTCACCTCCAAATTCTGGTGGCCTGGTCTTATAGTCTTTGTTCACAACTATGTGGAAGAGTGTGCCATTTGCTAGCAAAATAAGACCAATACACACCCTACCATTCCTCCTCTTCTCTCTATTCCCTCCTCTGCCTCCCACCTATTCCAACAGATCTCTTATGATCTAATCACTAATCTTCCCATCTCTGACAAATTTGATTCACTTTTGGTCATAGTTGACCATGGGCTTACCAAGAGGGTAATTCTATGCCCAACCAAGAAAATAGCCACTGTAGAGAACATTGCTGCTCTCTTCTTCAAAAAGATCTATTCTCACTTTGGTTTATATGATAAAATTATTTCAAATAGAGGCCCTCAGTTCACCTCCTCCTTTGCAAAAGAACTAGGACATATCCTGGGATACAACCTTTCCCTCTCCACCACCTATCATCCCTAGACTAATGGCAAAACAGAATGGGTAAATCAAGAGATTGAAACATACTTATAGATTTATTGTGGCAGTAATCCAACAGCATAGGCGAAGAACACTACATTCACTGAATTTGCACATAATCACTGCCCTCACTCTGTTACCAACAAATCCCTGTTCTTTCTCATGATAAGATATGAACCCTGTTTTCTTTCCTCCGTCATCACTGATTCTGACCTCCCTATAGTCAAAGAACACCTTTGACTTCTTACCTTCACCAGAAATGAAGCCTTTGTGGCACATGAACTTGCATAGCAAGTGATGAAAAACCAAACCACTAAGAATTTCACACCTTTTCAGAAAGGAGATAAAATATGGTTAGAAGCATGGAACTTGTGATGCTCCATGCAAAACCCAAAATTCACACCAAAAAGAGAAGGACCTTTCATCATCACACAGGTCTATTCTCCACTTTCCTACCAACTCCAACTCCCACAGACATGGAAAATACATCCTGTGTTCCATGTTTCCCTCTTATCACCCTATCATGAAAATAGCATGCATGGTGAAAACTTCCCAAAATCCCCCACTGAACTCATTAACTCCAAAGAGCAATTTGAAATAGAGCAGGTATTAAAACATTGTGGCCTACCTAATGGCCACTTCTACTTGATCTGATGGAAGGGTTATCCACTGGAAGATGACTCATGGGAATCTGAGCAGAACTTGAAAAATGCTATGAAGGTCTTGAAAGCCTATAAGAGGGCCCATCCTAAGACATTTAGTTCCCAAACAAAAAAAAATCTACCATGTCAAACATGAACCCCTCCATCTCCTATTGTTATGTGTGAGACATAGTACACTGCTAGATGAAGTTGGAGGGACTCCTAGTCTTAGATGAAAACCTTAGGAGGGATGCAGGAAACTAGAAAACTATGTGCTATTGCATAGAACTAGCTTATCCTACTAGTACATATTGCTAATGTTATATACTGTTATGTTTTATTCTCTTCTTACCTTCTTGTATCCTTTTATCTTTCCCTGATCTTTCCTTTTCCAATCATATGGTAACTTTTCCATTGTCTTGACTCATTTTCCCATGACTGGACACTATTTCCATTTTAGGCCTTCATTTCTCAAACGCCTCATATTCCTTCCATTTCCCTTGATTGATGGTTGCATAGTTACCTTCAACTATGACTTGACTTGACTTAGAATAAGTCATTTCACAGCAGACACAGCTTGGTCTGTATGCCATCTAGATACCTATTTTAACCCAGCGCAATGTACCAGTACTCTAAGTAGTTTCTCTTATGTATCTTGCAATATACTCATCAATAGATCCTCTGGTTTTTCCAACAATTGCTCCGTGGTTCATTTGGATGTTCTACCTCATAGATCCTTAGATATAAGTCCTCTGGCTTGCAAGGCAATAATACCTTCAGTGCAAAGGCCAAGATTCAGAATCCCTTCAAAGGCTATGCTCATCCCTACCCAGGCCAAGCATAACAAAAGAAACTACTTCTTCTAGATTGTGCCACCATCATTGTGCATGTACCCCTCCTCCCATCATTTCAAATCAAACCCCCAGAAACTTCCCCCACCTCTTTGCTGCCTATTGAAGCCAGCACACTCCAACCCCTCCTACCCTAGAAGAAGAAAAAACTGAACACAAGGCCTCTACAGACAAAGACCTCAACTTAGACCCTCTAGATCAGACAACAATTGCTCTAAGCCAATTGTTCCCTCAGATATCTTTGCCATCTACTGCTCTTCCTCCTTCCCCAATACTACTATTTTCCCACTTCCTGCCTATCTAACTGCCTCTATTCCTCCTCCAATGATGACTCAACAGAAACCTGTCAAGCTCCATCTGAATACCCCTGACAAATATAATGGATCCCTATCCAGAGCGGCTGACTGGCTTAGTAATGTATGAACATACAGTGACTCCAAAAACTGGCCCAATGTTTGACTCTAATCTAGTATATGAAGCATACTGCAATTATATAAATGAATTAGATCTTACTTTGGTGGGACATATTGTAGTATGAACCCATGGCTACAACTTTGCTCTATATATCATGTGATTCCATTCATGTGTTGCCAAGATATGACCATTACAAAATGAATACCTTATTGGGCTGGTTTTTGTACTTTTTATTTGAAGACTGAAATTTCTATCGAATCAAGCTATATTTGGCTTTGTTGATGTTGCAAATAAAGATACATATATAAATAGTATGTCTGAGTTTCAAAATACTCCCACACATCTTTACTTTCTACTTTTTGTTGCGGTTACGGTTACTACGGCGGTTATTGCAGTTGTTCCTTTTCTTTTCCCTTACAGTTGTTCTTTTTCTTTTCCCTCACCTACTCAGTTTCCATTTGCGTCCTCCTTACTCTCTCGGACATTATTCCCCTTCTAGGTTTGTCCTTCATTGGTCGCCTCATGTCCCCATTCTTCCCACACCGTACCCTTAGCCCTACCCCAACGTTCCTCTTTTAGGCTTACACAGCTTGGTCCGTTCACCATAAGGGCTAGTGTAAATACCCAATGACATGTATTTGTAGCTCAAGCTAGTTCTACGCAATCACACGTAGTTCCCTAGTTTCCGAGTCATTCCTAAGGTCAATCCGAAGTTGACTAGGAATTCCCAACCTTTGCCTCTTGTCGCTTCACACCCACTACGTTCTGCGTAACACTTTTATCATTATGTGATCTCTTATAGCTGATCAAAAGGCTACTATTCTTGCTTGACTTGATGCTGGTCATTCAGCTTGTATTATTGCCACTCAGCTTGGTATTGGACATGCCACTATATCAAGACTATCTTCCCAAGAGTGCCCAGGCCTTCAAAAGTCCATTGGTGGATGACCATTCAAGCTTTCTTCTACCAATATTCAACATGCTGTCCATCTCATCTCCTCTCATAGAGCAGAGAATGCTGTTCAGGTGACCAAAGCACCCTCTGATCTCACTAATCAACCCCTCCATCCCAATACTATTTGCCACCACCTGAAAAAAAGTGGTATGAAAGCTGTTTCCAAGTTAAAACAACCTCTACTTTCATCAAAGCATCACAAAGCCAGGTTGGACTTTGCATATGCTCACAAGGATTGGACTATAAAGGATTGGAAAAAGGTGATATGGTCTGATGAAACTAAAATCAATCGCTTGGGGTCAGATGGGAAGAAATGGGTATGGAAAAAGCCAGGTGAGAGGCTTAGTGATAGGCTGGTGGAGGATACCATAAAGCATGATGGGGGTTCTGTGATGATTTGGGGATGTATGATCTGGGAAGGAGTTGGCTATGCTACCAAGATAGATGGTAGGATGGATGGTGATCTTTATCTTCAAATTTTGAAGGATAAACTGCTAGAATCCATGCAGTATCATGGTCTCAATCCTCCTGACATCATCTTTCAGCAGGACAATGATCCCAAGCATACTTGCAAAAAGATTAGGCAGTGGTTGGAAGAGCAGGATTTCAGGACTCTGGTATGGCCTGCACAGTCTCCTGATCTCAACCCCATTGAACATCTCTGGTGGTACCTCAAAAAGAGACTTGCTGAGTATGAAGTCTCTGCCAAGGGTATGGAAGAGTTATGGAATAGGATTCAGGTGGAGTGGGAGAAGATACCAGTTGTAGAGTGTCAAAAATTGATTGAGAGCATGCCTAGGAGAATTCAGGCAGTGCTTAAGGCAAAAGGAGGCTATACCAAGTACTAATAATATCCCTCAAATAAAAAGTACAAAAACTGGCCCAATGAGGTATTCATTTTGTAATGGTCATATCTTGGCAACACATGAACAGAATCACATGATATATAGAGCAAAGTTGTAGCCAGGGGTTCATACTACAATACATCCCACCAAAGTAAGATCTAATTCATTTATATAATTGCAGTATGATTGCAGTATGCTTCATATACTAGATTAGAGTCAAACATTGGGCTGGTTTTTGGAGTCACTGTAAGTGCACATCAGTGCCTTGTAGTTAGCCTTTCTTATATTTAAGTACTTTTAAGTTGTGCTAGAACACCTCAGTTCATTGCCTTTCACATGACTGAGGTATGTCAGTTTATCTTATCTACTCCAGAACTAACTTAGTCATAGTAACAACTACTCTAGCCACACTATTACCTTTTTAGGTTGCTCATTTCTGTCAAAGATCTGGGCAAATTTTTCACTCAAGACAATTGCAACACTTGCTAAAGGGACACAATTCTGATCATTCACAAGTTCTGTTGATGGTGGTAGGTGTGAGTAGCAGGGAGTGGTGAGAGTGGTGGGGTAGCATGGGGTAGTGGGAAGTAGCAAGGGGTAGCAGGAGCAGGTCACAATGGAACTGGGTAGCATCAGGTAAAAGGAAGGCACAATGAATATAAATAGGTACAGGGCAACAACTGTTGGAGTACCAAGCGTGGGCGCAGTCATGGCTGTACTCGGACGGAACACATCACTGGGGCGCTGATGCGCCATCGTGCCACCACTGTTTGCCGACGTCAGGACGATATGATGGTTTGTAGTTTGAGCATAGGCTTGATTGATCGCAGTTCGTTTTCCAGTGTTGTACCGTATATTCGGGATTGCACAGACTCGAATACAATG
>JBBPJT010000726.1:0-15802 GCA_038088895.1 Xerocomus potaroensis
TGTAGAATGGAAGATCATACATATGGTGTCCTTGCTGCAGTGGCAGCATAGCCCTAGTTATAATGGATCGCATGTTTGATGCATAAGTCACCCTTGGGGTTATCTGAAGATCTGCCACCAAGGGGGTAGAATCTATGGGAGGTAAGGGCGTCCATGGGTGCTTCTAGATGTATATGAGTAGGGGGGAAGAGCTGGGGCCAAGGGATTGGTCCATTGGTCCAGGATGTATGGGCGAAGATTTTGGGTTTTGGTCCCCCCTATAGATAAGATTAGATAAGAGTACCTTAGAGCGAAAGTGACTTCTAGAGGGTTAGAAAAGATGATCCAAGGACTTAGGGGTGATCTTAAGGATTCATAACATTTATTATTTTCCTAGATGATTACTCAAATGCCATAAATGTTCAAATGCTGGCATCTTGGGATCAAGCACTTGCTGCTTGGTGTATTGTTGAGGCATGCTAGGAGAACAAGTACAATGCCGGGGTTAAGGCTCTTTAGACTGATAATGGAGGCGAGTATGTGAGTCAGGAGTTTGAGACTTACCTCCAAGAGCATGGGGTGGAACATCGGCGTTCTATTGCCTATGCTCATCAGCAAAACAGGAAGGCAGAACGTGCCTTGTATACAATTCAAGGCAGGGCTGCTGCTATGCTTGCGCAAGCTCGTCTTTCTCAGGGCTACTTAGATGAGGCTGTCCTCACAGTGGATTACCTCTGGAATCGCTCGCCTTCTCGTACTCTTCCACCTGGCAAGTCCCCTTTTGAAATGCTGGCTGGGGTCAAGCTGGACATGTTCCACTTGCGTGTTTTTGGCTGTTGGTGTTTTGCTCACATACCAGATGAGCTCAGGATCAAAGATGGCCCTTACTCTCATGAGGCAATCTTTGTAGGATATGCTGATGGTGTCAAAAGGTGGCACTTGTGTGATTCATCCTCTAGGGCATTCTTCAACTCCCAGGATATTATCTTTGATGAGGGCTCTATTTTGCAGACCCGGGATGCCACAGCTCCTCTTCATCTATTGCCTCCTCTTGCTTCTTTTGATTCATGTCCACTTCCTGATAAGGGCTCCGACTCTGATGATGATGTTACTGACTCTATGCCTACTCTTCCATGTTGCTTAGCTTGGCTCAATCTGCACCTTCTCAATTCGTCAGCAAGCATGTGCTCTTCTTCTCTGGAGTCAGTGCTTGCTAAGGGGGTGACTTCAGAGCGGGCTACAGAGCAGCAAGCTCCTTCTCCATCTGATCTTCCACTCAATACACTTAGTGACCTCAGTGACCTCACAGATCTTCCTGACTCAGATGGCGACAATATTTCCTCTGGTCAGATCAACTTCATTATCACCGAGCAGGCTCATCTGGCCATCTACAGTGACAAACAGTGCAATCCAGCAGATCCTTCTTATGACATGTTGATTCCACTAGCAACCTATAACGAGGCAATAAAGAGAAGTGACAGGGAAGATTGGCTTGCTGCCATGAAAGTTGAATTGGAGTTGATGAAAGAGATGCAAGTATGGGAGTTAGTTGAGCCACCGCTAGGATGCAAACTGATAGGTAATCGCTGGGTATTTGAATACAAAACCAACGACCTTAAAGAAGGGCCAAGGTGCAAGGCTCAGCTTGTCGCACAAGGTTTCTTGCAGATACCAGGAATAGACTTTCATCAAACATACACACCAGTCACCCGACAAATGTCTATCAAACTTCTCATAGTGCTCACAGCAAAGTATGGCTGGAAGCTTGATTGCTTTGATGCAAAATGAGCCTTTCTATATGGAAAGCTCAAAGAAACCATTTACATGAAGCAGCCGTGTGGATTCGAACAATACAACAAGCAAGGAATCTTACTTGCCTGCCACATATTTTTGTCACTCTATAGACTCAAGCAGGCAGCCATAGACTGGTACGATCTCCTCTCGAGTGTTCTTACTGAGCTTGGGTTCAGTCAAACTTCTGTTGACCTTGCTGTCTCCGTCCATATGAAGAGGCTTGCAAATGGAAGTCAGATTATTTGCATTATAGCTTGGCATGTCAATGATGGGTTGGCTGGGAGCAACAGCCATCAATTTTTGGACTGGGTAAAGGAGAAGATATGGTGTTGTTTTGGGATCAGCGATTTGGGAGTGGTTAGCAAGTATTTGGGAATTGAGATTGAGAGGAAAAGGGCAATGAAAGAGGCATGGATTCACCAGGAGTTGTATATTGCTCACCTCAGTGATGAATATGGTCTCAGCGATGCCAATCCAGTTTCTCTGCCAATAGACCCTAATCACCTCTTTGGTCATGCAAAAGATATTCATCCTTTGATTGACAACCTGCACTCTGCCTATAGAAAGGTGGTTGGGGAGCTGATTTATCTTTCCACTTGCTCAAGACCTGACATCACTCATGCCGTCCAGCGGCTCTCTCAGCAGTATGCCAATCCAGAACCAAAGCACTTTGTGGCAGCAAAGCAAGTCATTCGATATCTGAACGGCACATGAGCCCTGCATATTCACTTTGGAAACCCCAATATGAACCTTCAGCCTCACGCGTTCAGTGACTCTGACTAGGTGACAGATTCTAGAGACAGGATCTCAATCACTGGCTATGTATGGTATTTTTACAGTGGACCAATTGCTCACTACTCAAAGAAGCAAACCACACATGCTTTGTTATCTGCTGAAGCCAAGTATATTGCACTGTCGGCATGTATTCAAGAGGGTTTGTGTTACGCAGTGAGCCAATAGCTTCAAATGGTGATGACTACAAAGACGACAACCAGATAGACTGCTAGCACAAGGATGATTAAGGAGGAGGCAATGGATAACACGATGTCCACTAGGATAGTCGTGAGAGCAAAGACGACGATGGTGATAAATGTGGTGACGAATGGAGTAGCCGTCAAGGGTGTATGCCAGGATGACAGGGATCAAGATACAAGAGAGATCCTCAGGGCACAGCAGCGGAGTGAGGAGAAATGGATGGCAAAAGGATCCTCAGGGCTCGACGGCGGAGTGAGAACAGAGCCACAAGAAGTTACAGGCCCACACTTAGGTAGGTAACGATGAGATTAAGCTTAGGGCTATGACATGAAGTGCTCTGCTACTTATACTACCAGTCATGGCGCACAGACCATGCTGACTAAGCACTACATATGGGAAGCCCTCAACCCTGGTGCAAGGGTTGACCTATAAATGGGAATGCCCAAGACCCGGGGCGTAACACGAGGTAAGCTATAACAGGAACGGCCATGAGGTAGAAGCAAAGAAGGCCTCATGGCGAACATGTGTATCGTACACATTGAGTAATACAGGGCGACCTAGGAGACAAGCGTTATTCTAAGGTCGGGAACACAAGGACAAGGAGAGATCTATATCGTATACCAAGGAGGGGCGGGGATAAGGGCAAAGGAAAATGAACCGTTAGACTAAGGACCCCAATGTTAAGGCAAACAAAGGGTGTCCTATTGTAAAACTGTAACAGTTTGTTCATTCATGCACTTCTCAAATCACTAAAGCAAGACGTTCCCTCCCCTTTTCCCATCTATGTCGACAATACTGCTACCATATCTCTCTCCAAAACTCCTAGCAATCAGACTCACACCAAGCATATAGATGTACACTTTCACTTCATTTGTGAACATGTGGTCTTAGGATGGTTCCTCCCTGAGTGGGTCCCCACCCGCCGCAATGTCGCTGATGTCTTGACAAAGCCACTGCTGAAGTCAGGATTCCATCATCATCAGACAGGACTGTCTCTAGTATCTCGCTGAGGGGGTGTGTTGGTGATACGGATGCCTGAAATAGGTCAGATTGCACAAATATCTTGATGCCCCTTTTTGTACAGCTCGATACTTATCCTATTATTTTGTTGTTGAACATTTGGGTCCTACACATGATAGGACGTTTGGTACTTAAGTTTTTCTCTTCTCTTTCTTTCTCTCCCTCAGCTCATACTGCGACGACTGAGGTGAGATCTTTTGTTCACATTGCCACATTCATAGATATTGACATAACTACCTATAGCTAACATAGCATGCACTAGGTAGATTGAATATAGCTTGTACTGCAACGACTGAGCTAACATAGCATGTGCTAGTCCTATACTGCTCACCAAGTGCAAGTACTGTGCTGTGTGACCCACTAAACAAGGTACTGGAAGGTTCTGACGAGGTATGTTGGATATAACATTATATTCTCTATGCTGATATAATGTTTTTTCACTCAGTTTAACCTCCCAAAGTCTGTAGTTCACTGTGTGATATGCGATGTCATCAAGGATGCTGGTCTCACATGTGATCACCACAGTTAGGTGAAACGAAGTGAGAGTACACCGGGCAGTAGTCAAGCCGATGTAAGGATATACACACTAGGCAAAGATATCAAGCCTGTGGTAGACGAAAAGAGGTGGAATAAAACTTAAAGTCGGTCACTCTGTGTAACTAGGCCAAAGACTCTAAGTTCAAAGTGAACAAGACTGGGGAGTCTTGGTCATCCAAACCTTCAGATATTTATATTGCAAGGATCTGTGCATGGATCAAGCAGTGCTACATTTTACATAAGATGGAATCAATAAGAGAGTATTACACTATTGGCTACACTATTAATATACTAGTACATGAGTAAGCAAAAGATAAGAGCGAGTTGTGCTTATTGGCTAATGGGCGGTATTTGAAATAGAGTGAGTCATGCTGAGTCATGCACAGCAGCGAGCGATTAATGCGATTGGCTAAGAATCTGGGTATTACCAATCCACAGCACGTATTTCAAATAGGCTGAGTAATGCGCAGTCGATGGGTAAACACCATTGGCCAATAAGCTTAACGACTAAGTTATCAGGAGTCAGAAGATAAGAATGGTCCATTGGAACTGAAGAGGGCTCCTGAGTCATACCACAGCCTTGCTATATGGAGACGAAGGAGTCAAGATGAGTCAATTACCATAAAGGGCTGGATAGCCTTCACATGACCTGCAGAGATAGAAGAGCAGAATACAAAGGGTCATATGATGTGGAGCATGATTAGATTATATCACGTGACATCCACAGATAAGATCAATAGGAAATGAAAATAAAGTGATTACTTAGCTTTACCATTAGGTTCATGTTTTGTGTGTATAGTTCATGTAACGGCAGGGTTCTTCCAAGGAATACAGCCATAACCTGCCTCTTGTATAGCAGTAGGGTTCCTTAGAGAATACAGCCAGGTTCCGTTATGTAATCATTATGCATTAGTATTGAATGTTGGGACTTTATCTTATAGTGGTGAAAATAGCTTAGTATAGCTTAGTAAGCATATTAATTATGGCAATTTTCATAATATTAGGCACTTGTGATGGTATTTCCTACCCCTCTGGAGGACTTACAATCAGCCCTGGGACAACACCAGTACAGGGTTTGAAAATGATATGAATGTGTTCAACACCAGGTGAATGGATCAGCAGTGCTCATGTGGTCTGCATGGCTGAATACAACTATTTAATAATCATCGTAGTAACACTGGTGGGGAGTGCATTGTGCTTACAGCAGTCTGCAAAATGATGGATATGGCACATCTTAGAAATCAACAGAACCACCCGAACTCTATGGTTCCACCTTCCTAAATAGATTATCTCCATCTCAAATGACCTTCCAATTTACTATGATAAATAAACTAATATCATTACTTGTTGTCATCAAGTGCACATCACCAGATAGCACAATGGCCAATTGTTGATCATTGTCTGTACTGACTAAGCACAACATCACCCACTGCATCAGGAATTTTACAAGAATCTTATTGAGCTAATTTTGACTAATTCCAGCTAATTTTGGCTAATTTTGGCTAATTTCACACAATTAGTCAAAATTAGTCAAAAGTTAGTTAAATTAGCCAGAATTAGCTAATAATTAGCAAAATATGATTCTTGTAAAATTCCTGATGTGGGGTCTAGTTGGTGGAGTGGATGAGCCGAGCCAGGTTTTCTTCAGCGATTTGCGTCTATCGTTTTGCAAACTGCTGTAATAAAAGGTAGTATTCTGTGTACTTTACATCATGGAAAGAGTTCAAAGCAAAGCGATCAGAGTCCAGAAATTTCAGACACAGGGCTATCGTGACGTTTCGGGCTCGGTTCATCTGGTGGAAGACTTGCGGGATGCTTGAAGCCGCCGTCGGGCAGCCGCGTCAAGCGTGCCCACACGGTGAGGATACAGTCACGTTGGGTAACAAGAATCCCCCGGCGAAACTCTGGAAAACTTGTCTGAGCATTGTCGTCGGCCGGCCAAGGTTTCCTGTCCAAGGCCTTCCGAATCTCGTCAATAAAAAACGAGGAAGATGCCAGTTTTTGAGTGTTCTCGTCAAACTCTTCAATCCTGAGACGGAGTTGTTGAAGTTCCTCCCTGGAGTCAATCGCTATTCCTTTGATCTTTTCTCGATCCTCTTCTTTAGGTGACCATGCACCATACAACCACATGAAAGGCTTGCTCATCTCACATATAAGTGGAATAAGTGGCGTTTCATGTATTGGACAAAAGCTTTGAGACAGGTAAGACCCAGAACCCAGGCACGTGTGCTTGCGCTTCGATGCGAATGGAGCATCATGGGGCACATTGTACTCATCGAATATGTCCACATGTAACCGAAGATCATTCAAACTGGCAGCAGGCACGTAGTGCACCATCGTCCACCCCAGAACGTGCAAGAACGATTCAAGGTCGTCCACGAATTCGTGCGTCTTGTCAGATTGTTGAAGTAAATTCGCAGACATGAACTGCCATGTTCCCTAATAACGCTGTCAGTGCTTATTAGTCTGATTTCTGTCGATGCATTCACCGTGCGATCGGGACGCCTACCTCTAGCCTCCCCCACATCCTTCGTCAACTCCCAATCTATCAACAGCCCTCTCCCCTTGGCCGTCAAAATGATATCTCTCGGACTTATATCACGGTGTAGCAAGATCGCGTTCTTGAATATGTGTTCGAAGGCTTAAAATCCGCGTGTGAATATACGGTTTCATATCGATCACAGTAGACACACCCGTCAGCGCATCATAGACCCCGACGACCAGCTCTCTTGTACAATGAAACTTGGATAGTTTACGGCTAACAACCTTACGGGCCAGCCGGCAGTGCTGGTAAGTTGGTATCCTCAGTTCGACGCGCGCCTTTTCCACGCCGAAGAAATCTGGAGTTCTCGTCCTGTCTCCGACGACATTCCCGCCGGCAAAATGTTCCGGAATTTTGGGCGTCTTGTGATCATGGAGGGTCTGTGTGAGGTCTGGAGAGGAGGGCAAAGATCGCCATGTATCTTTCATGTAGATCACCCGCTCTTCGCACCACGGCGCTTCCTTCACATTTGGTTCCGCATCTCCACTCTCGGCTCTGTTATTAGATTTCACTCCCCCTTCGGCGTTCGTGCTGCGAATCCAGATCAAGGGGAAGGTAGGGGTACACCCGCTATCCGGCAATAATTCTTGTGTCGGTGATCTGGCACTGTGCCCGTATTCCTTCATACCATGCACAGCATCTCTAGCCAACGGTGTCCCATCAGCCTTAATTTCCGGCATTGCTTTCGCCTGTGCATCGTCCTCGGGTGATACGTTCGACAGACTTACAGATTCGTCATGCCCCCGTTCGCTCGCGGATAGGTGGCCGAACCGCCACAGAAATTGTGCCATTAGCTCAAATTCTTCTCGGTAATCAAATTCAACTGTGGCAATTGTACCAGCAGGGTCCCATCGGAGGAATCGTGCCTTGTCGCCTTCGGCGAAGATCGAAAATGAGAAATTCCAGAATTGCATGCTGTGGTGAGCACATGCGTAGTGGACCAGTTGTCTGTGGGTATCTATTCCGTCCTTAGTTCCCACAATGAACATGCCTTGGCCTATGGTCAGGTGACGTCCCTCTGAGTCCTGGTGACCCTGGGAGGATTCAAATTTCACCCAGAGCTCCATCCTCGAAAAATCTGTATAATCTGGTCCCGTAACACCGTCGACTCGATTATAGACAGAGACGTCTATCCTTAGCTTCATATTCAACGTCGCACCTCGCCTGCTGCTTGTGTTGACCGCGTCCAAGTGAGGCATACACGGTCGTATTGCTTCAATCTGAACTCGGTCAAGGATTGGCACTCGACTAATATCGGAGCAACACACATCCACTCACAAATTTGTTGTGGCAGAGACTATCCAGTCCATCCTTCAAGAAATGCTCGAACGGATTCTGGACGGGCTGCGGTAGTGGTACGTCCGTAGTATGGAGGAACTCTTCAATAAATTTCTCAACGGGCAATATACCCAGCCAACGGCCGCCGATAT
This sequence comes from Xerocomus potaroensis, assembly GCA_038088895.1. NCBI lineage: Eukaryota > Fungi > Basidiomycota > Agaricomycetes > Boletales > Boletaceae > Xerocomus > Xerocomus potaroensis. The sequence continues at coordinate 8,278 of JBBPJT010000726.1, forward strand.
CTGTTGATGTCGCTTCGTACATCACCGAACCCTGAGACCTGGAAGGCAAAGGTCTTGTTTAAACCGTGATGTAAACAGCACGTGTGTCCCGTGGCATAAGTACGCGTTGCGAAACAGACAGGCTATTTTCAGCCGATGCTCTGATGGAAGAGGTATCGTTTACTAGTGTATGAGACATTTAAACGAAGATGCAGAGTGGATTAAACCAACCTAGTGCGCAAGTAGAGTCGTCGTGTATGCCCCCTCTGGTCGTGGGAAAAACAATTTATATGCATGAGACCACGTGATCGACACCCCCGTAGTTTTCTATAAATCACTGGAATCTAGGTATGATTTCCACTCCCTACATTGTGAGTGTCGTAGCTGAGAACTTGTATAACATCCTCGTGAAGCTTAAATAGGGAACACTGGAGACTCAGGACGCGCTGTGGTCCTCGGCCATTGACATTCGTCAACCAATCTCAAGAAAACTATCGATCAGATCCGTAACTGGCCAATTGCCAACAGACCGTTCGTGCCCACTATGGAAACACCAATGCGAAACACTGTATGCAGACGGTGATGCTGCAAAGCTTTTTCTCGAGTATATTATATGCATTCCTGACAGAATGAAAGCTAATCCGATCATCGTGGAGCGGGTTTACGGTGGGTTCGTTCATCCTAACCCAGTGAAGGGTCTTCAACCGGTTTTGTTGGGGCTTAAACAAGTGCGTCGTTACACTCGAAAAAATCAACGGACAGGAGAGACGAGGAAGGACTCAACGCCTATACTATTGCACCCCCCTCCACTTCTTAACTCCAGGTGGTCTACTAACCGAGCAGACTATACTGCACGAACCACTAAACGAGGTACGAGAATGTCCCAACAAGGTGTGCTGTACGTGACGCTATCCCTGACATGCTCATATATCTTCTTTCGCTCAGTTTAACTTTCTGAACTCTATTGTTCACTGTGCGACATGCAACACCATCAAGGATGATGGTCTCACATGCGATCGCCGCAGTTGGGCTTTCGTCCTGCTTATTTACTTATGGAAATGCTTCTTGCCCTTCTGAAGAATGTATAATTGGTTCCTAAAACAATGCCAGTCCGTGGTTTTGACAATGACATGATTATGTTTATCATCAGGGGAGTACGCCATGTCTCCGAATCCTTTGGATCCCGGAAGGCGATAGAGTGTTACAGAGATGTTCATCGTTATGTCTCGTCTGTTGCTTCCATTGACTGCGTCCATATACCGCCTTTGGTCGACCATTCACCTTCTTGTACCAGTTCTTTTAGTTCAGCTCCATGCTGTTCGTTTTCTTGTTATGGCTCGTTTTGACCTTCTACTGCACCGTGATGCTTCTCCACTACAGTTTTCATTTATCGCAGCTCCTTTCCTCAGTTTGTCTCACTGCGACTGAGGTGAAGAGCTTGACTCGCTGATTAGATGTTACCTTACAATTTCCCATAGTCCAACGCCGTCGGTGTTTCTGCTTACAGTAGGTGACTGTCTGGTCCATCTTTTTCGGGTGTTTGGACAGGTTTCTGGATATACTGTGGTCGTGGCGCATCGGTAGCACGAAGGACCTCTTCAAGAAACTTCTCAATGAGCATCGCAGCCGGCCAACGAAAGCAAGCTAAACGTGAAAGGAATACTAATCATGTGATGTATGGCGCAGACAAGATGAATACTCAACAGTATGCACTGTGGTCCTGAGGAAACCGTTCAATGTATCAGTCTGTTCATGATATATCTTAGCCTACGACGGCACTGTCCTTAAATTTCTTTTCTCGGCCATCTGTTAGTTTTTCCAGGTGGAGGTAAGCCATATTTCTTACTTACTACCTCCTTTTACGGACTGGTTGCAGTCTTATCCTATTCCTTTAGTCTGTACTTCCGATTGCTGTTACAAGATCGTCAAAAGTAAGTAGGAAGATAACGAATTAGGACTAGTGCTCGCCAATACACATGGCGGAGCTGAAAACCCGTATTTTTCTTATTCAGAGACAGCAAGAGTTTCATCATTCCTGGTCAGTTCCTGTTCTCCTGTTTGTCGGGACCGACCAGTACAACTACGGGTCACTAGCTTGATGGGTCGGCAGCGCGCCCAGACCTTGCGTGCGTCATGCTCAAGGGTCCGACGGCTGCGGACTGAGTGCGCCACCCATTATCTTTTGGGCCTACCCCCCCGCACTGATGCCGTTCATTTTCAGTAAGGATTCCGCCACCCCGGTATATGGGGCAACACGGACGTCGGCCCTCGGGAACCATCTCGTCAGTACACTTGGAGCGCCCTGCACACGTTCACGGAACGCCATACGATGGATATGGCACGCACGGAGGAGCGGAGTTGTGGAAAGTCGGGAGACGAGGTCGGTTGCACGACGGATGTGCCTGTGTCGAACGAAGCGGAGGGAAGGTAGAGCGGTCGATTACGATGGCCATTGAGCGGCGTAAGGCACGTCAGGGGAAGCGAGAACAAGCATGGCCGCATCAGATGACGGGCAAAAGCCAGTTCACAGAGGGCGATTTGTATCCATTACAAGTTCCATTCATTGGGAATACGGTTGTATCAAACGCCTTTTGGGGCAACTACTTGGTCGCGCCTCAGATTCTTTACCGTTGGAAAGGACCAAACTGAAAGAATGCTCATTTTTGAGCAAGTGGAGGCTGTACCAAGGCGTAAAGGCCTTACTGGACTGGGATCCTGTTCGCATCCCACCCCTATGGTTTCGTTGGGGACTATGTAAAGCTCTATCTTCGGAACTTGAAGTTGGGGTTGTCGAAAGAGGGGTTAATTTGATCGCATTCTTATATGTTTGCCTCGTATGACTCACCCGTTGCATGGCCATTCCTTTGTTTGTGAATCCCCGTGAGATTATATTAGGCCAACGAATTTTTCTTCTGATCTCGAGGGGGCCAGATGTCGGCCGCGCCACTTTAGAAACTAGAGATCATGTTACACCGAAGAACGGGAACGGGAGGAAGGCTTTCCAACAGCAATGAAGATACAGGGGAACGAACAGCTATGAGGGCGGTCTGTGTTGATGAAAAGTTCTGAATCCAGGACGACAAATAGTGGGACTGATATGATTGGGTTTTGTGGCCGTGTAGACAGAGCTGAGTACACTATGCGTTATCTGTATATATGCCAACGCGAATGTTGATGATTCTACAAAGGCGGGCGGTAGCGGATACCAATCTGTGGTTACGATCGGTGAGGCGGCACAGGAGGACAAGGACAGGGAATATTAGACACAGTTCGTTTGGCTGTTTCAGTATGCGATGCAGGTTCTGGTTTCATGTTGGCCCCCCGTTCGTAGTGCCTACACAAGCCACGTGAATACATGGACGTGGGCACGTGAAGAGGGATTGACAGTGGACTTTCCCCCTGGGGCGTGAGGGCTCTTCTGCTCGATAAAATGGCACAGACGTAACGAGTGAAACATGTCACGAGGATATCTAGCGAATAGGACAAGTGACATGCTGTGGCGTCGACTTCTCCGGTCTGTTTCATCCACACGAAACACGTAGGCGTTTGACACCGAACAGGGAAACGGACTGACGAACGGTCGAGGACCACGGAGTCCGTCCATATCACTAATAGCGTCGAACTCGGAAAACTCCGTCAGCCTCAACGGTTTGATGTACCGCAATGCAGTGAAACCAACGAGGACACACGCACTGCATTCCCGCCACAGCGGTGCCGAACATATTCACCTCTTCTGCCAACCAGTTGAGAGGTAATAAAAAAAGGTGTTACGGCGGCCCAGTTGATCCGCCGATGATTATGGCACCAGCACAGATCCCCCAAAGGTTGACAAATCCAGCTTGGTCATGACTGAGATTACGAATTATACTGTGAGTGTCTCCATCCATCATTCAACGTTTCATATTTCAAGACGCTCAAATCAGCGGGTTACTACGCACTTAGTGACTACATACTTCTTGTTTTACACAAAGGCTCTACTAGGAATATTCGGGGACCCCCGCCAAATCGCATGCGCTACTAGCATTCCATTGTTCTGAATTAGCAGTAACGTGCTCGATCATGCCATCCGTGGGCATGTGGGACCCAAGAGACACTGTAATACCATCTCCATCTATAAACCCCCAAGCCACATGAATTTCGTTATCAAAAGGTCGCTCGCTTGAAACCTTCCGGGTGCCGTCACCTTATCCGGTGCTTAAATTGAATTGAATTGTAAACGAATCACTGCTTTATAGTACCCAGCATATACACCCTCCATCCATGGATAATCCACCCTCCCATATCCTCTTAAGCGATCATCCCGTACTCAGCTTACCCAGCAATATCGATGAAGAAAATTGGAATCTTGAAAAAAATGACAAACCATACATTGTGAAGGAAGACATCGAGCCAGCAATCCCGCTACCTGTTGATGACCCTCTGGAAGTTGTCCTCCATAGCGAACGTGAAATTGCAACCCACGTCATCTCCGTCGATGATGATCCATCTCTCAACCCATGGACCTTTCGTGCCTTCTTCCTTGGACTCGGTCTATCCGCCTTTAGTGGCTCTCTTGGTACGTTTGTCCCCCCCTCCGGCGCTTTCTTCCTCCTTACACGTAGTAGCCGAGATTTATTATTTCAGACCAGTACGCATTCATGAATTCCATCTTCATTCTCCGTATCTCACATCTATGTCGTCAGCAAACTGTTGGAGTATCATCAATGTTCCTCGCCATAATCTCATATGTACTCGGACTTGCAATGCAGACATTTATCCCCCGCAATGGCCTATTTCGCTACTTGAATCCTGTGAGCTTCGACCAATACTGCATTTACCCTCTGACTCTTTGCCAGCATCCTTTCAACAAGAAGGAGAACGCTTTTATAACTATTATGGCTAGCGCAGCGGCAAACTCGGCTCTAGCGACGGAAGTTATTGCTGTACAACGCTTGTACTACAATATCACCCCCAACGCTGCGTCCTCCATTTTCTTGCTGTTTTCCAGTCAACTACTTGGCTATGGTATCGGTGGTATGCTGAGACGTATGTATTCATTTGACAAGCTGTCGAAGCCTGGGCTGATGGATAGTAACGAAAGCCACGCTGCTATACCCTTCGAAAATGCTTTACCCCACTGTCCTTCCGCTGATGTCCATGCTTGACGCGTTCTTCCAAGACGGCACAGATATGCGACGGAGACTCAAGGTGTTTTACATCGTTTTCGGAGCGTATGTGTCACTATTGTGTGCTTGATAGGACGTTCATCCAAGAACCACTAGTATTTTTATTTGGGAACTTTTTCCAGAGTGGATATTTCCTCTCCTCACTGGCCTTTCGATCGTATGCCTTGCTGCCCCAAATAGTGCGACAGTCTCGAGGGTGTTTGGCGGAACAAATGGCAATGAAGGTCTCGGCCTTCTCTCGATCTGTTTTGACTGGCAGGTTGGCCTTTGGATGAAAGTGATGGTACGAATTATGGCTTACATTGTTCTTCTAGTATATTGCTGTTGCCAACCCTCTGGTAATTCCCTTGAAGGCTCAGGTGGGTTAGATGCGAATTTTCGTAGTTGACATTTCGTATTAATGAGTAACAGCTTTCCACCTTTATCGGCTATATACTTTGCATGTACGCAAACGATGGGTGCTCCATCAATAGATTAAGCCTGGCTGACATACCCCCGCTAGCATTGTTTTTGTCGCCGTCTACTATAATAACATCTGGCACTCACAAAACTTCCCTTTCGTAAGAATGGATGTTTTTCATGCAAGACACCGACTGAAAATTTGTAGCTCTCTCAACTCTTATTCTACGAGAACGGCACACAGTATAATCAATCATTGATTTTGAATTCAAATTATGAAGTTGACCCCACCCTCCTTGCCGAACAAGGTTTGCCATACTATCCCGGAACCTGGGTTGTATTACTCCTGGCCACGAACTTGGGAATGGCGGCTACGTTTACCCATCTACTTCTCTGGAATCGCGATGATCTACGCCTTGCGTGGAGTTGGATGGCACCCTCGAGCCTTCGCAAATGGTGGCAAGAATTTAGATTTAAAAATGTTGATTGGCGTTTCTGGAGGGACGATGGCATGCGCCAGCAGCTGTCCAGCGAGAGCGAAGACATCGACCCACATTATGCTCAAATGCTCAAGGTGCGTTTGAGCTCTCTTGCAAAGTAACGGATGCGAAACAGTTCATTTTCAGTACCCCGATGTACCATACAGTTGGTACCACCTTACTTTTGTGACATCCTTTGTGGTGGGTCTGGTGGTGATCTACAAGAGCGATTCCACACTACCATGGTACGGCTTTGTAATATCCGTACTTCTGGCAACTGTATCCATCGTCTTCCTCGGAGCATTGTTCGCTATCACAGGCGTCGGTATTTCTATTCGTGAGTCACCATTTCCATCGAGACCACGCATGTTAGTTAAGACCGCACAGAGACATTCGTACAAATGATTGCAGGATATCTGCATCCTGGTAAACCAATGGCCAATATGTATTTCGTTTTGTATAGCTCCAGTGAGTTAAATGATAGGTGCTTTGGGGCACGATTTCATCGTCTTTTGATTGCAAGATACCGCTTCACAAGGAATTTTCTTACTCCAAGATCTTAAGATCGGACAGTGTGCGCTCGCTATTTATGGTGTTAATAGATGGCCCTGATGTATCTTTACAGATGCTAAACTCCCTCCCCGTGCTACATTTACGGCCCAAGTCATCGGCACTCTCCTCGGTGCTATCTTGAATTACAGTAAGACAACAAATTCACATCGTCGTCCATACTGAAATCATTCCCTAGTTTTAATGAATTCCATCATTGACAATCAGTTCGAAATCCTGCTTTCGATTCAAGGGACGAATATCTGGTCTGGCCAACAACCGCAACAATACAACTCTCAAGCCATTGCATGGGGCGGCCTCAGCCACGAGTTATTCTCTGCGGGAAAGAGGTACCAATGGGTCCCATTTTCATATCTAATTGGGCTCGTTGTGCCTGTGCCATTCTGGCTAATACACCGCTACCAGCCTAAGCTCCGCATGGACTACTACTATACGCCTATTATCTGGTACGAGCTTAATATTTCGCACGGCGAGGGCAGCCTCTGATGGATCCTCGTTTAGCGCGACCATCGGCTACCTCTCGGTGGGAATCAATTCCCCAGTGCTGTCTTACTTTGTGATCGCATTCTTGTCACAATGGTGGATCAGAACGCGTTACCCCCGTTTGTTCCTGAAATACAACTACCTCATTAGTGCTGGTACGTTCCGTTTTTGTACGTCTTTCTCCCCTTGTGATAACTCGCGATTTTATAGCCCTCGATGGTGGTACTCAGGTAATGGTATTCATGCTCTCTTTCGCCGTTCAAGGTGCATCGGGCACTGCCCATCTGTTTCCTGCGTGGTGGGGTGCCAACCAAGGTGGGAATTACGACCGTTGTTTGTACGTCAATTAGATGGACTAGCTATTCACCCGGTTTGTGCCTTTGGCACAGGAGGGAGAGAATGTGTAAATGTAGTGAGGAAAATGCTTTGCAGTGTCTGATTTAGTTTCAT
>JBBPJT010000727.1:0-15796 GCA_038088895.1 Xerocomus potaroensis
AGTTCAACCCTTGACCAGGGTTGTGGGCTTACCCTTATATAGTGATGACTCAGCATGGTCTGTGCACCATGGCTGATAGTATATAAGTAGCACTATATTTGTAGTAGCACTCTAAGCTGTATCTAACCATTACATCACCTAAGTGTGGGCCTGTAACTTCTTGTGGCTCCATCCTCATCCCACTGCTGTGCCTTGAGGATTCCTTTGTCATTTGTATCTCTGTCATTCTGGCACGTGCCCTTGACAGATCCCCACTAGTCACTATTCTCGTCATCATCACCATCTTCGTTCTAACAACTATCCTTGTGGATGTCATCCTATCTATTGTCTCTGCTCTAGGAGTTCTCTTTGCTCTCATCTATCTGATTGTCACCCTCGTAGTCACCACCATTTGAAGTTATTGGCTCACTATGTAACACAACCAGGAATTAGAGACATATCTCCATCTCTTTTGTCAAGATAATCCTATGACTTGGGTGGATCTATTGCTGATGGCACAATTCACTTATAATTCCTCTACTCATTGTTATGATTCTTGATGCGATGGCAGGTTTACTTCCACTTTTACGTCATCTCTTATGTTATCTCTTTTTCTCTTCCTTCAGATGCTGTTCCTCTTCTAGGCTTAGTCATCTGTTGACAGCCTCATGTCCCCACTTCTCCCATGCTTTGCCCTCAGCCCTTCCCCAACGTTCTGTTTTAGCTCTTACACAGCTTGGTCCGTTCGCTGGATAGGACAGTATATATACATCATGTGTTGTACTTGTAGAGTAAGCTAGTTCTATGCAATACACGTAGTTTCCTAGTCTCCCCAGTCCCCTCCTAAGGTCTTATAACTAAGACTAGGAGTTCCTCCTTCTTCATTATCCAGTATCAACTACAAAACATGTAACAAAAGAACTAGCTTCTCACTAGTTGAGAGCTATCCATGCTCCAACCATTCCACCGAGATATTTTCCCCCTCCCAAGCCAACCAACTCTACCACATCTGCAGAAGATGACAAAGAACTTTATCAAGAAGATTGAGCCCCATCCCCTCCTGTTCATCTTTTCCCTCCTATCCCTGACATCATGAATGATCCTAATGCTCCCACCCCACTTGATGTGGCTCCCGTACTCCCTGTTCTCCCTCCCTTACCAGCTGAGTCAAAAGCTGGTCTTCTAGAGGCTTTTTCTGGTGAAACAAAAGATGCCATTCATTGGGGGCAGGCAATGGCTGCCTACTTTAAGCTGAATCCCTGTTATTATGAATATGACGGACCCAAGATCCTAGTCACCTTAAGCAAGTTGACGAAGGGGCAAGGAGTCCCTTTTGCTGAGAAATGGTACCATTGCTTGAATGATGAAACAATCCTTGATGAAGAAAAGACATACGAGCTGATGATGGCAGACTTCAACAAAACGTTCTATCCATACAACTTTAAAGAAGAAGCTTGCAGGAAGTTGCTAGCCACACAGCAAAATCTGTGAGATTGAGAGGAAGGATTCCAGAATTACCTCGCCAATTTTCGATTGCATGCAGCACAGAGCGGAGTCTCTGACCAAAATATGTTGATTGATACCTTTGCAGCAGGACTTGACCCCCAAATCAGTCAAATGATCCTGTCTATGGAAATGCTCCCAGATACTCTGAGTGAATGGGTCACTGCTGCCACAAAATTCCATGCTCAACAACAAAGGATCTGAGCCATCCGAGCTGGCGGATCTCTCCAGCTAGGACTTGGAAGGACTATCAGAGACCCGAACGCTATGGACGTAGATTCCATTACAATGACGCCTGCAAACCGTGCCAAGCATCTCTGAGAAAATCACTGTTTCACCTGTCACTGGGTGGGTTGTCATACAAGCAACCACCGAGGACAAAACCAGGGAATCCCGTCAAGGTCCAATAATCCTTTCAGATCTCAAAACCCGTTTTCCCCGCCCCAGACAAATAACACCCCTAGCAGCTCCATCCAAGCCAACCCTCGTCCAACCCCAATCCGTGCTGTCAATATGGAAGCTGAACCGTCCCCTCTTGACCAATACATTAATCAACTTGTCGAACATGGAACCACTGCAGAACAGATCTGTGCAGTATTGACTGCCTGTTATGAAGGAAACACTGAAACTGAAGAAAGAGCTAGAAGTGAAGTGGCAACTGCATGAGGAAGGGATTTTTAAAACAGGAGAGATTGCAGTCGACCACCCCTCTCCCTATTGACATCGTAGCAACTGTACATCAGACAGGATCAAATGAACCATCCATGCGTCTCCTCCTTAAATTGTATAGCTCAATGAGTACCATTGATGCCCATGCCTTGGTGGACAGTGGAGCCACCAGAAGTTTCATCGATGAAGCTTTTGCATGTCAAAACAACTTTCAGTTCAACAGACTTGCAGTACCCTGGATAGCACAAAACGTGGATAGAACAGTCAATTGGAGTAGTGTTGTTCACTACAGCGTATCCCTGGCAATGAAGATAGGAAAACAAGTTTATCCTTGGACGTTCCTGGCCCTAGCTCTAGGAAAGGAACAAGTCATTCTAGGCTTACCATGGTTACGGAAATCCAATCCTAGTATCAACTGGGCAACAGGTGATATTGCCCTCTCTAACATAACTTTGCATTATCTCTTGACCAACGTTGACCCACAAATAGGAAAAATGTGGAAGAAACATTTTATTAAGGATCACCAAATATGGAAAATCACCCTCGCTACCATTCTTGCCCAACAAACGGAAAAGAAAAGTGTCAAACTTCCTCCACAGTTTCGTGAATACACTGATGTATTCTTGGAACCACAATCTGGACAACTTCCTCCTTCACGCCCTTTTGACCATGCCATCACTTTAATGCCATCTTTCATTCCCTGAGTGGCAAAAACATATCATCTAACTCCTGCAGAACGGACTGCTTGTCAAACTTTCCTTGATGAAAATTTATGCATGGGAAAGATCATCTTTTCCAAATCCCCCCAAGCTTCTCCCTTCTTTTTCATGCAAAAGAAGACAGGCGACCTGTGGCCTTGTCAAGATTATCGCTACCTGAATGAACATATGGTCAAGAATGCATATCCTCTTCCCCATATTTCCTCCCTTATCAATCAGCTAAAAGAATCCATGATCTTCACGAAGTTTGATGTATGATAGGGATATAATAATGTCCTCATTTGACCAGAAGACCGCTGGAAAGCTGCCTTCATCACCCCTTTTGGTCTTTATGAGCTGATGGTGATGTTCTTTGGTCTTTGCAATTCTCCTGCGACATTCCAAGCTATGATGAACCACATATTCCACGACTACCTTGCCGAGGGGTGGCTTATCATCTACATGGATGACATTCTTATCCACTCCTCCAATCTCACACTCCATCATCACTGAACGCATCTTATACTTGACCACCTACAGGCCCACTCGTTGTACCTGAAACTCACGAAATGCACGTTCGATGCTGACAAGATTGAATACTTGGGTATGGTCCTAGCACATCACAATGTGTGTTACATAGTGAGCCAATAACTTCGAATGGCGGTGACTATGAGGGCAACAACAAGATAGATGACTGCTAGAAGGACAACAATAGAGGAGAAGACAGATAGCATGACATCCACTAGGATAGTCATGAGAACGAAGACAGCAATGGAGATGAGTGTGGTGGCGAAGTGAAGAGCTGTCAAGGGCACATGCCAGGATGACGGGGAACTGGATGATGAGGGAATCCTCAAGGCATGGCAGCGGGATGAGGATAGAGCCACAAGAAGTTACAGGCCCACATTTAGGCAATGTAACGATGAGATTAAGCTTAGGGTTCTACAGGAAGTGCTACTGCTATATATACTACCAGCAATGGCGCACAGACCATGCTGACTAAGCACTATGTAGGGAAGACCCTCAACCCTGGTGCAAGGGTTGACCTAATGAGGAAATGCCCATAGCCCTGGGCTTCTACACGAGGTAAGCTTATTAACAGGAATGGCCACGAGGTAGAAGCAAAGAAGCCTCGTGGCAAACACGTGTACGTTACGTGACAGGTAATACAAACAACCTAGAAGACAAGTGTTATCTATAGGTCAGGAGGGATGATAAGGAGAGATCTAATCGTATACTGGTGGGGAGTGGTGGGGTGGAGGATAAGGAAAATGAACTGTTAGACTAAGGACCCCAATGTTAAGGCTGAACATCAGGCATCCCATCAAGAACTGTAACAATATGTGCATGGACCCTGTCAAGCTTGCTGCCATTGACCAATGGGTTCCACCCCAATCTGTTAAAGGCATACAGTTGTTCCTTGGCTTCTGCAACTTTTATTGAAAGTTTATCCCAAACTTTTCTCTTCTTGCAACTCTGTTACACCAACTCACTAAGAAAAATCATCCCTGGGTATGGGATGCAGCATGCATGAAAGCATTCAAAACGTTAAAACAGACATTCACTTCTACCCCTGTATTACTCCTCCCTGATCTCCACAAACTGTTTGTGGTCATGACTGATGCCTCCCTTACTGCTACTGGCAGGGTACTCATGCAAAGGGATGACAATGGCGATCTACACCCCTGTAGTTATCTCTCCTGCACTCTCACTCCACAAGAACAGAATTATGATATTTACAATTGGGAGTTGCTGGCAGTCATCCATGCTCTTACCAAATGGCACCACTATCTATAGGGAACGGGACACCTGTTACAGTTTTACGACAGGACGCCCATTGTTAGCCTTAATATTGGGGTCCTTAGTCTAACAGTGTTACAGTTTTACGACAGGACGCCCATTGTTAGCCTTAACATTGGGGTCCTTAGTCTAACGGTTCATTTCCTTATCCTCATCTCCGCCTCTCCCCACTGGTATATGATTAGATTTCCCTCCTTGTTATGTCTCCCGACCTACAGATAACGCTTGTCTCCTAGGTCGTCTGTATTACCTGTCACGTGCGATACACGTGTTTGCCATGAGGCTTCTTTGCTTCTACCTCATGGTCGTTCCTGTTAGTAAGCTTACCTCGTGTTACGCCCCAGGGTTATGGGCATTTCCTCATTAGGTCAACCCTTGCACCAGGGTTGAGGGTCTTCCCTACTTAGTGCTTAGTCAGCATGGTCTGTGCGCCATGGCTGGTAGTATATAAAGAGTAGCACTTCTTGTTAGTAGACCTTAAGCTTAATCTCATTGTTACATCACCTAAGTGTGGGCCTGTAACCTCTTGTGGCTCCATCCTCACTCCACCGCCATGCCCTGAGGATTCCTCTACAAGGATCAGTTCCCCATCATCCTAGTGCATGCCCTTGACGGTTTCTCGCTCTTCACCACGGTCATCTCTATCATCGTCTTCACCCTCATGACTATCCTAGTGGACGTCGTGTTATCTCTCTTCACCTCTCTTATCGTCTTCATCACAGCCATTTATCTTGTTGTTGCCCCCGTAGTCGTCACCATTCGAAGTTATTGGCTCACTACGTAACAACACCCAGTTGAAATATACACCGACCACAAAAACCTTTCCTATTTCCATCAACCACACCACCTTTCCTGTTGCCAGGCCCATTGGATGCTTTTCCTTCAGGACTTCAATCTCAAGTTCATAGTCCACCCTGGTACCACCATGGGCCCTGCTGACGCACTCTCCCACATGGCTGATGTTGACACGTCTGCCAACAATGCTGATGTTGTCCTTCTTTCCCCTGACCTTTTCCTCGCCCATATTGACACCTTTCTCCTCTCCACCATCTGCACCTCTTCCCTCACTGATCCGCTTGTTCTCTCTGCTCATTCCCACCTCCAGCATGGCATTCCTCTCTTCTTCCGTTCTTCCATCCATGATTGGTCTTACTCCCCCGACGATGGTTGTCTTTACTACTGTCACCAGCTCTACGTTCCCCCTTCTGCCTGTTCCTCCCTCGTTGCATCCATCCATTCTTCTCCTGCTGGTGGTCACAGTGGGATCTTCCACACACTCTCCCTCTTCCAACATGATTATTGGTGGCCCGCTATGGCCTCTTTCATCCATCGTTTTGTCCTTGGCTGTCCCCTTTGTCAGTCGAGTAAGGTCAATATGCACCCCACTGTTCCGCCTCTCTCTCCCCTTGCTTCTTCTTCAACCTGCCCTTTCCAGCAAATCTCTGTCGACCTTGTCTCTGGTTTTCCTCTCGTGAGTGCTTTTGATTCAGTCTTGGTCATGGTTGACCATGGGCTTAGTAAGGGGGTGTTTTTCATCCCTTGTTCCAAATTGAGTGATGCCGCTGACATTGCTCATCTCTTCTATACCCATGTTTTCCCTCATGTTGGCCTCCACAACAGAATGATTTTGGACAGAGGACCACAATTCGCCTTTGCCTTTGCTTGCAAACTCGCCTGCCTTCTCCACTACAACGTAGCCCTCTCTTCAGCATATCATCCCCAAACTGATGGAGAAATGGAACGAGTAAATCAGGAGTTGGAAACATATTTGCATCTCTTTTGTCAAAATAATCCATCTACATGGGTCACCCTGCTGTCCATGGCTCAGTTCATACACAATTCCTCCACCCACTCTATGATGAAGGCAACCCCGTTCTCCCTTCTCCTTGGATATGAACTGCGAGCTTATCCCCCATTGGGAAAGACTTTTCTCCCAGCGTTAACTGAGTGACTCATGCTATTGGACAAAGCCAGAGAAGAAGCCCTCCACATGCATCAGCTAGCACAGCAATATATGCAGGAAGAGGTGGGAAGTAAATTTAGACCATGGCAAATGGGTGACAAGGTGTGGTTAGAAGCCAAGAATCTCCACCAAAGTTCTCCCTGGCAGAAATTAAACCCATTATGAGAGGGACTGTTTGAAATTTCCAAGGTGATTTCCCCTGTGGCATATCAGCTATGCCTCCCAAAAGCATGGCAAATTCACAATGTCTTCCATGCCTCCCTTCTAACTCCGTATTATGAAACAGCCGAATATGGTAAACCCAATCTCTGCCCTCCAGCCTTAGAAGTCGAAGGTGAAGAAGTATGGGAGATAGAACAGATCTTACATCACAGCAGAGGAAAGAAGAACCGAAAATTCCTCATCAAATGGAAGGGCTATTCTTGGGCTGAAAACACCTGGGAACTGGAACAGAACTTGCAAGGGGCACAGACCACTCTCCTCGCTTATAAGTGAGAGCACGCTCTGGACTAAAAGACCATCTTCTTCGATATCTGATAGCTCCACAATGCCTCCTCTTCACTCCAACTCCCCCCATCCCACCACTTCTGCACACCTCATCCCTGCCATTTTCCCCATTCATCTCAATTTCCTCCTGGATATCACTCACTTGCTCGTTTTTGCCTTCGTCTTGCAAGATGCCCTGCTATTAGCAAGAGCAATGGACTCTTGGTTGATGGACCACGCGCTCGAAGATACCTGTCAAGTTTATCTCACCCTAGCCATGTTGAGAGTTGTTTTCGCGAGCGCTACCCCAACTGACCAACCTCCTCTCCTCACAGCACAGGGGGTGACTTGCTTGTCACGTGCTTGAGGGCAGACGCTAGAACTCCTTTATCGTTTAGGGTTCAGCTACATCTTAAATGAGATGCCCTTCAACCTCATCAGTCCTATCATCCACCCCTTCTTGTGTGCCATGCATCCCACCACATGGTACACATATCTACAAGCACAAGAGAGGCCAGTTAGGATAGCTACCATCAACATCTTCTCCCCTGAACCTTTGGCTCTTGCTGAGTCCCCTCCTCCATTAGTTCCTCTTCCAACAACAAGTAAGACACCTTCCTCTCCAACAACCCCTACTACCCCGATGCCCAGGGCTTATCATTCCACATCACCTTCCACTCCATCACCACCATTCAATAATGACTCTCCCCTCCCTGTACCGATTCCTTCCTCTCTCCCTACCATCCCTCATGACTGTACAACTCCCTCTCCTCCTGACCGATCTGTCCACTGCCAATCGAAGAAGAAAGGGAAGAAGAAACAGATCATCCAAATGCCGTACAGCTTACCATCTTCCCCCGCTTATAATCTTTGATCATCTGCAAAGACACAGTCTGTTCCTCGATCCCCACCACATGCCTCCTCCTCCACTATTAACCCATTCTCAATTTGCAAATGGTGTGGAGAGAAGGACACTCACCTTGGGATTTGGTGTCCCAAACACCAATGTCCCTCTTGCACAGCATACGCCCCTGGCCACCTCCTCAACAATTGTCCAGCCAGCACCTGCTTGTACTGCACAAAGTCACATTGGGGACTCCCTTGCCCCCTCTATTGTTGCTGCCCAGAAAGATGTCCGGAATGCATCTCCCTCATATGGGGTGAACTCTGTTCATGTCGAGTGCATGCGCAATATCTACAAGAGGAAGAACGAGTGTTGCATGATATGTTGGAGGATTATACGTATATTGATTGGGAATAAGGAAAAGAAAAGGTTCAGGTGAACTTTTGAGCTACTAATGGGCTTTTGTTACAATTCTTGATGTGACGGCAGGTTTACTTCCACTTTTACATCATCTCTTATGTTATCTCTTTTTCTCTTCCTTCAAACGCTGTTCCTCTTCTGGGCTTAGTCATCTGTTGACAGCCTCGTGTCCCCACTTCTCCCATGCTTTGCCCTCAGCCCTTCCCCAATGTTCTGTTTTAGCTCTTACACAGCTTGGTCTGTTTGCTGGATAGGACAGTATATATACATCATGCGTTGTACTTGTAGAGTAAGCTAGTTCTATGCAATACACATAGTTTCCTAGTCTCCCTGGTCCCCTCCTAAGGTCTTATAACTAAGACTAGGAGTTCCTCCTTCTTCGTTATCCAGTATCAACTATGAAACACATAACACTCATTTGATGATGAAGTGCATCCTGTTTTCCCTCATGATGGGATATGAATCTTGAGCCTACCCTCCACTAGGCAAAACATTCCTTCCCATTCTCACTGAACAACTAACATTCCTTGATCAGGCCAGGAAGGAGGCCCTGAGCGCCCACCAGCTGGCTCAACAATTCTTGCGTGAATAAATCTGCAGCAAGTTCAGACCCTGGCGAGTTGGCAACCATGTATGGTTAGAAGCCAAGAATCTGAGAAGAAGTTCCTCTTGGCACAAACTTAATCCTCTTTGGGAAGGACCATTCAAAATTGTAAAGGTCATCTCCCCAGTAGCTTTTCAACTCTGTTTACTGCCATTGTGGAAAATTCATCACATGTTTCATGCTTCTCTTCTTTCCCCCTATCGAAAGACTGTGGAACATGGGAAACCACTGTTATGCCCACCGCCAATGGAGATAGAAGGTAATGAAGCATGGGAAATAGAATGAATCATACAGCACAAAGGTCCAATGGGGAATCGAAAGTATTTAATCAAATGAAAGAGATATTCTTTAGCTGAAAATACCTGGTGTTACGCTTGGCCTGGGTGAGGACGAGCATAGCCCTTGAAAGGTAATTGGGTTCTTGAGCCTTTGCACTGAAGGTATCAATGCCTCTCAAGCTGGAGGACTTAGATCGAGTATTGGTAAAGTAGATCGTCTGACGAGATGCTGAGCAAAGCGTCGAGAGAGACCAATGGATCAATTGACTGTTAGGTCACAGGATACAAGGGAGATTCTACTTGAAGTCTATGGTACACTGCGCTATGATTTAAGTAGGTATCAAGATGGTGCACGGACCAAGTGGTGTCTGTTACGCGAGTTGTAGCACCGAAAGACCTTCTAGTCAATGGAGTAACCCAAGGACCTTAGAAGTTGCACAGGAAGGACTAGGAACTACACTGATATTGCATAGAACTAGCTTACTGCTACTGATACATGTGCGCGGTCTTTATCCTACCTACTTGTGCGAACGGACCAAGCAGTGTCTACCTAATTCAGGTGGCAAAACTATGGGGAACGTCAAAAGGGGATATAGGTGGAAGTTTGGGGACACGAGAATAACTCAAGGTTAGCCTAGAAAGGAAAAAGTGTCCAAGATGTCGGAAATGAATAGCTAGCAGAAATGAACTATGGACACGTAAGGGACTAATGGAAAGTACATTCGCAAGAAACCGTAACAGTGTCTACTGTGGAATGACTCATCTGGAGTCATGTCGAGTCATAACCAAAGGTAGCTAGGCAACCATCAATCAAGAGAGATAAAGGGGAACACGAGGCATACAAGAAGCTATGCCTAGAATGGAAATAGCATCCGGGTCATGAGAAAAAGAGATAAGACAATGGTAAGACTATTATACGTCCAAAAGAAGAAAGATCAAGGAACGGCATTCAGGAGAGGGGCAAAAGGGAAGATAAAACATAACACTTATCTACATTCAGGGAAACTGCAGAACATGGGAAAAATGAATTACGACCACCTCCAATGGAGATAGATGGAGAAGATGCATGGGAAGTGGAACAAGTACTTCACCATAAAGGGGAAAGGAAGGCATAGAGGTATTTAATTAAATGGAAAGGGTACTCACACACAGAAAATACCTGGGAACTGGAATGGAACTTAGCCGATGCATGGACCACATTACAAAAGTATAAATGTCTTCACTCCTTGTGACCTCTATCTTCATACCTTCTTCACCATCTCACATCCCATTATGCCTGCCACTTGAAACACCTCCCTTGATCCATTCCCTTCCTATGCCACCCACCAAGTACCCACCATCTTTCCTATTCGCACCAATCTCTTATCCTCACTCCCTCATCGCCTGTTACGTAGTGAGCCAATAGCTTCGAATGGCAACAACTATGAGGGCGACAACAAGATAGACAACAAGTAAGAAGACGACGAGGGAAGTGAATATGGATAATACGACGTCCACTAGGATAGTCGTAATAATGAAGACGATGATAGAGATGAACGTGCTGGCAAGTGCGATGTTGGTCAAGGGCGTTCGTGCCGGGATGACGGAGGACAGGAACTTGGAGGAACCCTCAGGGCACGGCGGCGGAGTGAGGGGAAAGCCACAAGAAGTTACTGACCCACTCTTAAGCAGGTAACGGTGAGATTAAGCTTAAGGTACCTTACAAAGGAGTGC
Organism: Xerocomus potaroensis; assembly: GCA_038088895.1. NCBI lineage: Eukaryota > Fungi > Basidiomycota > Agaricomycetes > Boletales > Boletaceae > Xerocomus > Xerocomus potaroensis. The sequence goes on from JBBPJT010000727.1 coordinate 10,958, forward strand.
TACTTTATATACTACCAGCCATGGCGCACAGACCATGCTGACTAAGCACTAAGTAAGGGAAACCCTCAACCCTGGTGCAAGGGTTGACCTAATGGGGAAACGCCCTTAGCCCTGGGCATAGCACGAGGTAAGCTATTAACAGAAACGGCCATGAGGTAGAAGCGAAGAGGTCCTCATGGCGAACACGTGTATCGTACTCGTTAGGTAATACAGACGACCTAGGAGACAAGCGTTATCCTGAGGTCGGGAACACAAAGGTAAGGGGAAAGATCTAATTGTTATACCGTAGGGGCGGGGGATGAGGATAAGAAGAGAAAAATGAACCGTTAGACTAAGGACCCCAATGTTAAGGCAAACAAAGGGTTGTCCTGTCGTAAAACCGTAACATAACCCCAATGTTAAACTTGAAGCTTCCACGCTTCAACCCGAAAGATTCATCAAACCGTTAAGCCGAATGGCGGCGGGGAGGGCATTCCAGCATTTCGTGGAGTATGCGCAACGGCGTGGCGGGATCGCTGAAGATACGCGAGCAGTCGCAAGCGAGATGATAGTCGAGGACGGCGATGGCGACAGGGGAAGATTCTGAAGAAGGAACGAGGGAAGGACGGTCCTCCGAGACGGGAGGGTAGGAAGGACGAGAGACGTCGAGAGTGGCGTAGGAAGGGGGGTCCTCAGAAACGGGAGGACATACCCAGCCGTTGTGTTCCATCCATAAAGCGTCCAGGGCCAAAAGAGAGCGGGCCCAACAAAGTTCCAAACAGTGGGGGCAGGCGCGGATCCAGAAGAGTTGTCCGTGATAACGGATCCGGGTAACGACGAAGAAGTCGTAAGGGTTCAAGTCGGCGAGAGGGATAAAGGGAGGTATGTCGACGGGAGCAGGGGTGAGACGACGACGAGCAGGGTGGTTAGGAGGAAAGGCTGCAAGTGAATGCATGATGATGATGTGGCGTGGGATGGAGAGTCATCGATGGCGTCAAGCCCAGCTTTTATGCTCGGTGCAAGCGTGGGTATGGAAGGAGGAAACGGAAGCGGAACAACAAAGAAGAGAAGACATCGGAACGGAACAAGGAAGAAGAGAAGGTGAAACGCGGAGAGTCGCAGAAGAGAAGCATACCATGGCATCAAGCCACAAAGAAGAAACGGGGGAAGGGCGGCGGGAAGGAAGCCAGTTTAGACCCGTGGCGGGGATGAGCGAGGAGAAACCGAGGAGACTGCGGTACGGCGGTAGGCCTTGCAACGCCCTCACGGTCAAGGGCACTACGTTGGTAGCGGCGGGGAATCCAGGGTTATTCGACGGTCGGGTCGGGGGTAGGGAGTCGGAAGTCGTAACGTTAGTTGCAACGCTCTGCAACGCCCTCACGATCAGGGACATTGCTTCTTTAGCTACGAGGGATCCAGTCCTGTTGGAAGAGGGAAAAGGGCAGCAGTTTGACGTTTGTCACTGCCAACGGTGCAGTTTATCCTCATGGTGGAGGTGTGCCCATCAAGGGCGGAGAGTTCGAAACCAACACCTAGTCTCCCAACTAGGTGAGCGCCTTTTAACGTCATGCCCAGGACGTGTCCTGGTTGTCGTCAGCAACCAGAACAAGGTGGGCAGTTTAAAGCCATGCCTAGGGCTTTTCCAACGGTTTTTGGAGGGTTTGGGCAGTTTAGAGTCGTGCCCGGGACTCACATACGACAAGGGGAAGAGGCGGTGACGGCGCGGTGAACGACAGAGAACCGTAAGGACAGGGAAATATACCCCCCGGACAAGACCGGAGGTACCAGCCGACAAAAAGATCACAAAAAGGGGAAAGGAAGGACGACAGCGGGGGAAGACGGAGGAGAAACATCGGCAAAGGCGGCAGCAAGGAGGGAGGGGGAAACAGGGGGGGAACGCCAAAGGGACGAAAGCGACGAGGAGGGAGAAGACGGCGAAGAGGAAAGAACGGCGCGAATGGAAAGAAGGGGAGGCGGGGGGGCGGGAAGAGGTCGAGGAAGGGAGACCGAGGATGCGCACATCACGAAGAGGGGAAAAACCAGGAGAGGAGGCGGGAGAAGGCGGTTCGGACGGCGCGGAGAACAAGAGGAACGCGCGGCGACGGGTGGCAGGGGAGATGGGACGGGGACGGTCGGCAAGAAAGGCGTCAAACCGGTCGGAGGGGAAAGGGGAAAGAGGGAGAGCGGCCGGAGAGGCAGGCGGGGAAGGAGGGAGAGGAAGGGAGGCGGCAAAGGACAGAGGCGAAAGAGGTGGCGACGGCGGGAGAGGGAGAGCGACCGCGCGCGAGAAGGGAGACGGGAACGGGGGAACGACAGAAGGAAACACAGGAGGAGGGCCAGCAAGGAAAGAGTCGTCGGCAACGTCGTCGGCCCAAGAAGCGGGAGGGAACACAGAACGGAAAACAGGGGAGACGGGGGAAGAAGGAGCAACGGACGAGGAAGGAGAGAGGACAGGGGACGCAGCAACCGAGAGAGGAACAGGGGCGTCGAGAAGCGAAGGAGAGGGATGGGGAAGAGTGGCCGTAAGAAGAGAGCGAAGACCGTCGACGGCGGAAGAGGAGAGACGAGGGCAAGCTCGACGAAGAGACCGGCCGATAGCTCGAGCACGGGCGAGGGCACGGGAAAAGAGGGAGGTAGAGGGCAGAGAGGGAGAAAAGGCATAGACAGCGCGGAGATGATCAGTCGGCAGAAGGGGGGAGGTTGACAAGGAAGGGGAAAAGGGAGTGGCGGCCCGGGAGGAAGGAAGGGAGCGGCCGGACGGGGAAGGCGAAGAGAGGCGTACAGCGGGGACCAAGAGGGGAGGAAAGGTAGCCTCGGCGGTGGCGTCGGCATGGGCAGAAGTAAACGCCGAAAGGGAAGGGGAAAGTGGTGGCGGATAAGTGTCCACCACGTTGACATGGAGATTCGAAGAGGTGGACCATCACCATACGCTGTATATCTTGACATCGTGCAATGCATCTAACACGATCTTGCACATACGGGACGTTTGCACCTTAAGCCTTGATATACCGATATGTACCAATTAACCCTGCCTCCCTTTCCGAAGGGCGAGCACAGGCGTCACTGGACTCAACCGGGCTCACAAGACCGACCTGGGCATCCATCCTCTCGGACCCGTACAGCACCCTCCATCATGGTAGGGCTACCGCACGGTCACGGCTCACCTGCCTCGCGGCTAGGCTTCCCGTTACCTTAATGCATTACTGCAAGAAGGCCCACCAGGCCTTGCCTTTTACGCGGGCCCCAATCCGCAACCTGCGCAACCTACCTTGCTCGCAGGGCAAGACTAACCAACACCACGGTAAAACGGTGCCACCAGTGTCCTATCCCAAATATCAAGGAGTCAATGACGCTCTCCAATCTGAATGCCCGACAACGCCCTCATGGTTCGGGACAAACACAACACATTGCCTGACAACGCCCTCACGGTCCAGGTCAACATGCGGCAGCACCATGCAACGCCCTCACGGTCATGGATACTGCGAAGGAGGAGTAGTCATACCTCAATACAGGGTCGGATGGTTTTTACTCGAAGTCCACCTGCCATTATTCTGGTGTTCCTGCACTCGGTACAGGCTAGCAGGGGACCGTGCATTCGAGGGGGAGGACGGAACGGGGGATGGAGCGCGGGAGGCGACATGAACAACGGGAGAAGAGGCCGGAAGGGCAGCGGGGACGGGAGAGGGAGAAGACGACGAAGGCGACGTGGTAGCGCGACGAAGGTGGTCGTCAAGATCGCGAGCGAGACGAAGAAGAGAAGCCGGAGGGGGAAGATAGGAAAGGGGTAGAAAGGGAGCAGCGGCAACTGGAAGAGGAGAAAGAGCACGAGGGGAGGAGAGGACAGCGGAAGGAGGGGTAAGGGGAGAGCGATGGGAGCGTGAACGAGAGAGGGCATGAGCACGGGACAAGGCCTCCTCGTAGGAATGGATGCGGCGAATCCGAATCGGGGCAGAGGGGCAAAGACGAGGAAGGGACGAAGAACGAAGGAGAGGGGGAACGCGACGCTGCTGAGTATGAAAGCGAGAAGCAGCGGCGAGCCATCCCGAAAGAGTTGAGGGCGGTTGTGGCATAGAGAGGATCAGGGAGGCGAGGATGGGATCGACTCCGCGAGAGAATGCATCAATGAGAACGTTTTGATCAGTGACGCCAGAGTCACTTACGAGTTGTTGAAATTGTTGGAGAAAAAGGACGAATCCGTTTGCCACGGACAAGTCCTGCGAGAGAGACATAAGGTGAAGACGGGCAAGATTGGAGGATAAGTAAGAATCGAAGGCGTGGTCGAATTCTTGAGTAAATTGTAGATAGGTAGGTGGAAGGATGGTAGAGTCACTCATTTTCGCGTACCATTTTTGCGCGAAGGGGACGCCAAGTCCCGTTGTTAATTTGCTAAGACATACGAAGATCTTAGCGCGATCATCCAAATAGAAGGATGGGTTCAGCGAAAAATGGGCATCCATCGCTGTTCGCCAAGCGCTGGCGTGGCGGGCTTCCCCAGAGAAGGCGGATGGTAAGCTAGCGAGAGATTCCTCCCGAATGATAGTTGTCGGCGCTGTGGTGGCGGGAATGACTGAGGATGAGGGAGAGGACGGGGAGGATGGATGAGGTGTCGGAGGAGGTAGAGCGAAGGAAACAGGGATGTGATAAGTATGTTGGGGCGAAGGAAATCTGAAAGGGGAGGTAGGGAGTTCATCAGGGACGTCGTCTTGATCGTCCATGGAGAGATGTTCGATTGCTGTGATAACTCCAGGAGACGGGAGACTGGATCGTGGAGCGGAGGAGGGAAAGGTAGGTTCCGTAGGTGGGGGAAAAGCGACATCGATCAGAATCAGAGATGGAGGTTCTTCCTCCTCATTTTCGTTT
>JBBPJT010000728.1:0-15773 GCA_038088895.1 Xerocomus potaroensis
CCATCCATCCTTCTGTCCAGCCACTCGATGTTCTCCCCCTCGATCCCCCTCCACTTCGTCCTCCTCCTCTCGTCATAGTAGATGCTCTTCCTGAATTGCCTCTCGATCATCCACCCCCTCGTCAGCCCAATCCTATCATCCCACTCCAGAACAAATACTTGCTGAGATGTCCAATCAAGTGCTATTCACTATTCGTGAATCCACCCGCACAATTGAACAAGCGACCCAACAGGTACAGGGTGCAATAGATGTGGTTAATCAACGAATAGCCAATATCAAACGAGAACCAAGTCCCACCCCTTCTGACGTAGCAGACGCAGGATGGGGAATCCCCGCTTGGGAAGATGAAGCTTCAACTCTAGTCAGATCATCAACCCTATCCACGGTGTCGTCGCTAACCCCATCCACTACCACTTCATTTATTGATTATGTCACTCCTCCTGACACTGACCCCACCAATTACGATGATCAAACCAATGATATAGGATATGGTAACATGACTGGTTCCCCAGTCTATTCATCCCTTTGTGAATTATATTGAAAATACGGTGATTTTCATTGTACTAAGGGGGTAATGTTATGTTTCATTCCCTTGATACCCCTTTTCTCGATTATCTTTCCTTGATCTTTACTTTCTTAGATGTATGATGACCTTCCCATTGTCTTATCTTTCTTTCCCTTGATCCGGACGCTATTTCCGTTCTAGGCATAACTTCTTATATGCCTCGTGTTCCCTTTCATCTCTGTTGATTGATGGTTACCTAGCTACCTTGGTTATGACTCGACATGACTCCAGATGAGTCATTCTGCAGTAGACACTGCTTGGTCTGTGCACCGTCTTGATACTTACTTAAACCTTTGCACACTGTACCATAAACTCTAAGTTGAATCTCCCTTGTATCCTCTGACCTACCAGTCAATCAATCCATTGGTTTCTCTCGACATCTTGCTCTGCATTTCATCAGATGGTCTATTTCACCGATACTTTGATCCAAGACCTCCAGCTTGCGAGGCACCGATACTTAGATCCAAGACCTCTGGCTTGTGAGGCATTGATACCTTCAACATGAAGGCCCAGGAACCTGATCCCCTTTTCAAGGGCTATGCTCGTCCTCACCCAGGCCAAGTGTAACAATACCCATGAATTCCTTCCAATCCCAGTATTCATCTGGAGAATCTCTCAAATAACCTTCCCTTTCACAAACAAAACTTCCATTTTTACAATCATAAAAGCTATTACAACAGTTACAATTCCTTCACCTCTCAATTTTTTCCTCTGCCTCTGGTTCAATCTCTTCTTCTGAGTCCAGGACTATATCCTCCTATGCCATGATTAGTATCTGTTCAGTCTTGCTTGCATTGGCTTACCTGTTTGTCAGGTCTAATTGGGTTCTTTCTCATTTCCATCCAGTTTACTTCTCACCTCAGCTCTATTATTTCTCAACTGAGCATTTCTTCTGCCATTGACTGTGTTTCCCTTTGGAGCACCATGTGGATCATTGAATCCACTGCCTCTTCAAATCTTTCCATTATTTGTATCAGCAACCCCCTTTCTTCACCTGATAAATCTCCTTCTAACAATCATTCCATCCTACACAGGCCTTGATTCTTACAGTCTTCCAAGGCCTGCAAAGTTTTGGATTGGTGGTTTTTGATATGCTTCCTACATCCTTCCAGGGCAAGTAGAGTGTCAACTGAGAAACCCTTGATTTGCTCACATAAGAAGAGGAATATGCCTTCAGACAATAATTGATGTGAGTAGGGGAACATGGTCAAGTGTCACAAGGCACAAGACAATTCCAGTCTGAAGATCATATTTCAGATTGACTTCCATGCCCCTGTCTGCCCAAATGTTGACAACCATATCATTCTGGCCAGTACATGCTGACAGAAGTCATGCTGGAATTTTCCTACATTTTATTTCATTAAACTCTAATCTATTATTTGCTTATCTTTGTTTCATTGCTATTATCTTAGATTGGAAGGTTATCATTGACACATGGACATGCAGATTGGACAGGAAAGGCAGACTAAGTTCTGGAATTGTCATTGCACTAAGTCACATCGCTGTCCACATGAACAATTTGATAGCAACACATTTACAAAAACTAATTCTATGGAGCACCTACTATAGGTCCATCTCTGCCTTTGGGCTGGTGAGCTCCCACATGAGCTCCCCTTGCTCCAGCTCCAGCTCCAGCCACTTGAGGGTAGTTTGTGATGAACAGAGTGTGAGCTCCATTTGGGTGACCCTCTCAGCCAGGCGACCCTTCAAGGGTAGGCTGGATCCACTTGCAACCAGCAGATCAGTGTGTCGTTTCCCCTTAGCCTTTGAGGACACTATATCAATGTTGGAGTTGAGAATAGAGACAGGCAATGCCTGCCAGCATGCACACACTATTCTAAATTAGCCCTGGTGTGCAAACAGTTCCACAATAAGCTTACTGGTTGACCTTACCACCCGTACAACTCTTGCCAGCTTACCAGTTGACTTGCTGCACCATTCCTTCCTTCAGCAACAATATTCACAGGCCAGTCCTGGCTTTCCATAGCATAGGATGTCCATCTTTAGGCATTGCTTGCAGAGGGCATTGTTGAGAGTTCTGGCACCATCACCAGTGCCTTCAGTAGGTATGGTGGCACTCAACCAGGCTCACTAAGTCCTGGCATCAGTCCTGTGAAAGAGTCACATAACACTATACACTCACCTTGCATTTAGGACAAGGTGGGATAACCACCTCCACCCTGTTCACCACAGGTGGCTGCACTGCTTCTCCACTCTGGTCCTTTGACTCCACTAATGGTAATTCTGTTACGGTTTTCTAAAGGACACCCGATGCTTGGTCTAGTATTGGGGTCCTAAGTCTATGGGTAACTCATTCCCTTCCTTTTATATCCACCTTCCCCACCTTGGTATATGATTAGACGTCTCTTGTTGTTATTTCTCTTTGATCTATGACTACACTTACAGTCCTCTAGGTCATCTGTATTACCAACATGTGTGATCCATGTGCTTGCCATGAGGTTCCCTTTGCATTCCACCTCGTGGCTGTTCCTGTTACATTCAACTTACGTCTTCCCCATAACCCAGGATTATGGATATTACCTCTTATAGTGCAACCCTCATTCTGGGGTTATGGACATTCCCTTATATAGCATGCCCTTTGCCCTAGGGCACTGGGCTTCCCTTATGTAGTGCTGAGTCAGCATGGTCTGTGCACCATGACTGATAGTATATAAGTAGCACTATCTGTAGGGATTAGACCCCAAGTTGAATCTCATCATTACATCACCTAAAGTGTGGGCCTGTAACTTCCTGTGGCAAACCTCATCCCGCCGTTGTGCCTTGAGGATCCCTGTTTACCTGTCATCCTGGCTGAATGCCCTTGACGACTCTTTGCCAATTGCCAACATTCTTGTCTTCATTGTCCTCATCTTTGTGCTAGCAGTTCTAGCTGACATAGTAGCCTTCATTGTTGTTGCTCTATTGGCTTTTGCTATTGCTATTCATCTTGCTGTCATTCTCATAGTTGGTGCCATTTGAAGTTATTGGCTCACCACATAACAAATTCCAATAGGGCCTTTCCAGAAGCACCACAGCTTGAGGTTGCCTGGGTTGCAGGCACAGAAAGCACATCTTCAGTCATGCATTCTTGTTTTTCATATAGCTGCAACAGCCACATTTGCCAGTTCTCATAGAACTGGCCAGCCATGTTGAGCTATGCCAGCTCTTTGTCAGTCAGGCAGGTCTGAACACCTGCCTCCCAAATGTCATCCTATGCTTTCAGCAAGGTCTCCTGTACAGGTCAAATACCCCATACTCAGCCTTATAGACCAGATATACCAGGGCAGCTTTCCAGTCCTCCATCCACATGTTTTTCTCTTTCTCCAGCTCTTTTTTGTCGTCTGGCACTGTTGTCACCAGTGTGAGCATCTTTTCATGAGCAATGGCAAAACTGGTCTATGCATCAGTCTTCAGGTCCAATGGGGGAGCAAGCAGCTGGTTTCTTTTGACAAGAGAAGCAAGGAAGTGTGACATAGTGATGAGACAATAGTAGTGTGATGGTGGTAGAAGAATGGAAAGCAACAATGTGTCAACATGTGCACACCATCCAGTGCTCTTACCTAATCAGTTTTGGCTGACTAGAGACAGTCAGCAGCTAAGTCTCCTGTGGATGTAGGAGAGTACCACTCTCTACAGTTGTAGAGCAGTCATTTCCATATTCCCCATCACTACTCACACAATACAACCCCATCCAATCCTATATTATCTACCACATCCTCTGTCTCTGCACTCAGACTCATATCCAATGCTTTTGGATTCATAATCCAATTGGCCAATCACTCTGGCTAGTACTTTGCAGAACATAGGCTCTTTCACAGCATCTGATTTTGTGTCCCATGTCTCCAAAACCTTCTGGTAAGTTTCCCTTCATATATTCCTTTCCAATTACTTCTTCCTACCCATTTCACTCATCCCCTTCATGTTTTGGAACTTACAATTAGTCCTTTCAATTTCTTGTTCAACTTATGTTTAAATTCTCTGCTCTACTACACATATTTAAGTCTTGGGCATACCCAGACTATAAAAGGGTGTATGTAGACAGAAAAAGAGTGTTTTTTTTCCAACTCCCATCACAACTACCCTATGGTCAGATCTATGCCTAGTACCCTCATCCATCCAAACACTATGATTTGCCCCATCCAAATGCTTTATTATCTTCATTGACCCAGCCAGGTCATTTATCTTCACACCTGAAAATACTGCCTGTAACAATCAGGAGTGTCTGGACATTCATTGCACACACCATTTCAAAGGGGAAGTAAGCCCTGGACCACACCTATCTTCTTGTTCCTCCTCCTGAATCCCTAAGGATGATATAATCACTCCCTTTTAACCCTTTCTATTGATTGTCCTTGCTCATCACAGGGACAGCATCTATTTTTACACTAATATCCCTCTTGCCAATGCCTGCATGCTATTCCTGATGTTGTCCACCTTTTGATTAATCTTCAACTCCTGCACTCCTGCCAACTATTTACCTCGTTTGGCAGCTGAAGGTTTCATATGCCTGAATCAGGCCAAGCTGCAGTTGCTACTCTATCATCTAGGTCTGGGCTATGTTATTAATTCTTTCCCTTTTGAGATTATCAGCCCCATCATTCATCCTTTCCTTTGGTATCTCCACCCCACTGTATGATACAATTATCTGAATACTGAGGAGGCTACTGTTTTCCACCAACCTGTCACAATGCTTTCCCACATGTCAATTGTTCCCCCATCAAACCAGACCATTTTGTCAATGCCTCTTATGCCAGGGATTGTCACCCCTTGTGAGACATCTCTGGTCATTCCCCCATTGCCATCACCTTCTCCCCCCATGCCTGGACTCATCACTCCTTATGCTACCTCCCCAGTTGTACCCTTGCCTGATGATGACACACCCACTCTGATATCACCTCCCACTCTCCCAACCATCACTCGTGACTATGGCACTCCATCACCACCAGAATGATCCTTCCCCAAGAAGAAAGAGAAAAAAAAGGCAGTAATGACTTATGGACTCCTGTCCTCCCCATCCTATTATCTTCATTCCAAGGCTTGACATGAGCCCCTCATACCCACTACCAAGGCTTCCTCTTCAATGACCTCTGCTGTATATATCAACACCCCTGCCATGCCCCATACCCCTCTTTACTTCTCTCATTGCAAGTGGTGTGGTGAACTTGACATGCATCTGGGTATTTGGTGTCCTAAGTACCAATACCCCTTTTGTGGGGTGTACAGCACTGGACATGACCTCCATAACTGTCCACAGGGGAATTGTGTATATTGTCAAAAGCATCATTGGGGAAAGCCTTGTCCCCTCTACAAATGTGGTCCTGATGCCTGTGACAAATGTTGCAACATGCCCTAGAGAGAACTATGCCCCCATCACATTTGAGCACAGCAGCTGGTGGAGAAACTCAACAACCTGGATGATGCAAATTACATCTATTTGGATAAGGAATAAGAGAAAGGTCAGTGTCCTTTCCACTAAATGGGACCTTATGTTACAATTTTGTTTCTTTTCCAGTATTACTTGCTTTCTTTTGTCTTGATGATACATACCATACCTCTTTCCATTCTATTGAACACTTTTTCCTTTCTAGGATTACCTTGTGTTGTCCTTATGTTCCCCAACATTCTCACCCTTTACTGCACAGTATCCCATAGTATCATGTTAAGCACATGGTCTGTTCACGGCATTCATAGTATAAATACCACTAGCACATGTACCTGTAGATTAAGCTAGTTCTATGCAATCAAACATAGTTCCTAGACCCTCCTGGTCCTCTTCTAAGGTTGCTGGATTACTCTAGTAACTAGAAGCTCTCTACTGCATAACAGAGACATTAATGATGCCATCTGTTGGAGCCTAGCCATGGTGGCCTATTTTTCCCTCAGCCCCCTCCATTACATATTTAATGGACCTAAGATGCTCATCACCTTGAGTAAGATGACCAAGGGACAAGGAATACCTTTTGCAGAAAAGTGGTATCATATTCTAGGAGATGAAACAATCCCTGATAGGAAGAAGATATTTGACTTGCTGATGAAGGACTTCAGTAAGATGTTCTACCCATACAATTTCAAAGAGAAAGCCTGTTATAAACTACTAGTGACTAAGCAGAATCTCCAAGACTGGGAGGCCATGTTCCAGAACTGCCTTGCCAATTTTCAACTTCACACTGCTCATAGTAGGGTCATGGATCAAAATACTCTGATTGACACTTTTGCCAGGAGGTTGGATTCCCAATTGAGTCAAATGATCCACTCCATGGAAGAGTTACCTACCACTCTGGAAGGATGGGCCACTGCCACATCCAAATTCCATATCCAACAACAACAAATTTGTGCTTTTTGTGCTGGAGGGATGCTCAATCTTGGCACAGAAGGATGAGACCTGAATGCTATGGATGTGGATTCAGTCACCATAACCCCCATAAACCAGGCAAAACATCTGTGAGAAAATTGCTGTTTTCTTTGCCACCAAATAGGGTATAGAGTGAACAAACATCACCCAAGGGAACAATGCCCCTGTTATGATTTTCCTTGTACCGCCACATGTACGTTTCGTTTTCCTTTTGGATGCTCTTTCTTTTTCAGGCTTAGTCATTTGTTGACTACCTCATGTCCCCACTCTTCCCACGTTTGACCCTTAGCCCTACCCCAAACGTTCCCCTTTAAGCTTAGCATAGCTTGGTCCATTCACTGTAAGGACTAGTATAAATACTCAGTGACATGTACTAGTATGATAAGCTAGTTCTATGCAATCATACGTAGTTCCCTAGCCTCCAGAGTCCTCCCTTAAGGTTGATCGCCTTGACTAAGGGATCCCCATCCTCTTTGTTAACAAACAACTACGAAAACACGTAACAAAGAACTAGCTTCTCACTAGCTGAACGCTAGCATTGCTTCAGCCATTCCCCCTTGACGATTCTTCACACCCCCCCCCCTTTTGAATCTTCATCCAAAGAAGATGGGTCATCATCTGTACAGCAATATTCCTCTGCTAAAGACACTCCTCTAAACCCCCATCCCCTACTTCCCACAATGACTGACCCTACTGCCCCAGCTCCCCTTCCCCCTCCTATTGCTGCTCCTCAGGGCCCCCTCCCAGCCGAATCAAAAGTGGGATTACCAGCCGATTTCTCTGGCAAAACAGATGACGCCATCTGATGGAGTTTGGCCATGGTGGCCTACTTCTTGTTGAATCCACAACATTATATCTTCGATGGACCAAAGATGTTGGTCACGCTAAGCAAACTGACAAAAGGGCGAGGAAGATCCTTTGCTGAAAAATGGTACCACATCCTCGGAGATGAGACCATCCGAGATAAAGACAAGACCTACAATTTGCTGATGAAGGACTTCAGCAAAATGTTTTACCCATATAATTTCAAGGAAGAGGCCTGCCGAAAGCTGTTGGCAACCAGACAAAACCTGCGAGATCGCAATGCAGGGCTTCAAACTTATCTTACAGATTTTCAACTTCATGCTGCACATAGCGGAATCACCGATTAGAACACCCTTATTGACACCTTTGCAGGGGGATTAGACCCCCAGATTAGCCAAATGATATTGTCAATGGCAGAACTCCCCACAAGCTTAGAAGAATGGGCGAAGGTGGTGTCCAAGTTCCATGCCCAGCAACAGCAAATCAAGGCCCTCCGCTCTGGAGGAATGTTGCAGTGGACACAGAGTAGTGGAGGAAGACAGGATCCCAATGCCATGGACGTAGATGCAGTAACCCTTACCCCAGCTAACAGAGCAAAGCATCTGAGGGAGAATTGATGCTTTGTGTGCCACAGGATCAGTTGTAGGGCCAGTGTACATCGCGGAAATGGTGAAACATGAAACCCCCATAGCAACAACCCCTTCTGCCGACCCCCCTTTTCCTCCACCCAATCTACATTGGCGAATCAACCAGGGCCTTCTACCATCACTTGCCAACTCCCTGTCTGAGCTATTGCTACCTCTACCTCAGTACCAATGAAACTCGACCACTATATTGCCCAGTTAACTGAACAAGGTACCACAGCAGATCAAATCCATGCTGTGTTAGAAGCATGTTACACAGATAACAACGAAGTAGAAGAGCTAGCAAGGACAGAGTTAGCAAAAGTGAAAGGAAAGGATTTTTAGCAAGGAAGAAAGGATTATCGATCGCCTCTCTTCCCGATACAATAGCAACTGTACATAAGATGGGGACTACAGAGAAATCTATGTGCATTCCTCTCTACCTTTACAGTTCCGCCAAGAAGATCGATACCTCTGCCCTGATTGATAGCAGGGCAACTGGAAGCTTCATTGACGAATCCTTTGCATAAAAACATTGTCTACTGCTCAAACAACTTGCTGAGCCAAGAATCGCCTGAAACGTCGACAGAACCATAAACAAAAGCAATACTATCCAGTATAGTGTCTCAGTCGTGATTAAAATAGGATCCTGGGTAAAACCATGGATGTTTTTAGCCCTAACCATATGGAAGGACCCCATCATCCTAGGACTACCTTGGCTACGACAGGCAAATCCACTCATCAATTGGGAACTGGGAATGCTTGCCTTACCAGGATGGCCATCAAGGAAAACGACAGAAGAAGTAAACCATGTGTCGACAAACGTCGACCAGAAGATAGGTCTTCTCTGGAAAAAACAGTATAGGGTGGAAGAAGTATTCTGGACAACTATCGCCACTCAACTTGCCCAAGAAATGACACCCCTTTCCCAAGAACTTCCCCCAGCATTTCAGGAATATGCGGATGTATTTGGAGAAGTCAAGGATGGGCAACTGCCACCCTCTCGCCCGTTTGATCACACCATTACTCTTACCCCAAATTTCATCCCGAAAGTGGGAAAAGTTTATCCTCTCAATCCGAAAGAGAAGGAGGCCTGTCAAACCTTCATCAAGGAAAATCTGAAAACAGGCAGAATTATCCCATCATTGTCACCCCAAGCTTCCCTTTTCTTCTTTGTCCCCAAAAAGACAGGAGATCTTCACCCCTGTCAAGATTACTGCTATCTAAATGAACACACTGTCAAGAACACCTACCCCCTTCCTCTAATTTCATCACTCGTAGATCAGCTAAAAGGGTCCACTGTCTTCACAAAGTTTGATGTTCACTAGGGATATAATAACGTCCTCATCCACCCTGATGACCGATGGAAGGCTGCATTCATCACCCCATTTGGCTTTTACGAGCCAACCGTCATGTTCTTCAGACTATGCAACTTGCTGGCCACCTTTCAAGCTATGATGAATCACATCTTTTGTGATTACCTTGCTGAAGGGTGGCTTGTCATCTATATGGACGATATACTGATTCATTCCTCGAACCTCTCCCTCCACCATCAATGAACCCATTTAGTCCTCTCTTGCCTCTGTGAACATTCCCTCTATCTCAAGCTTTCCAAATGTACCTTTGATGCAGCTGAGGTAGAATATCTCGGAATGATGGTGTCAGCAGACCAGATTCGGATGGACCCCACCAAGCTCTCTGCTATTTGTGACTGGGAACCTCCCAAGACAATTAAGGGAGTCTGGTCCTTCTTGGGTTTTTGTAACTTCTATCATAAATTTATCCCAAACTTTTCTCTTCTTGCTGCTCCCCTTCATTCCCTCACGCGAAAGGACACCCTCTGGCAATGGACACCTGCTTGTGCCATGGTGTTTCAGTCACTCAAAACCTGTTTCCTATCCTCCCCTGTGCTCACTCTTCCTGATCTGACAAAACCCTTCCTTGTCATGACTGATGCTTCTCTTATTGCCACAGGTGGTATCCTCATGCAGCGGGATGGCAACAGTGATCTCCACCCCTGTGGCTACCTATCTCACACACACTCTCTGGCAGAACAAAATTATGATGTCTACGATTGAGAACTCTTGGCCATCATTCATGCCTTCATGGAATGGCGCCATTATCTCCAGGGTACAGGCCATCTGGTCGAGATATACACCAACCATAAAAATCTTGCATACTTCCACCAACCTCATCATCTCTCCCGTCACCAGGCTTGTTGGATGCTTTTTCTTCAGGACTTTGACCTGAAGTTCTTTGTCCAACCAGGTTCTGCTATGGCCCCCACTGACACCCTATCCCACTTGACCGCCATCTCCACCCATCACAATAATGCAGATGTCACTCTCCTTCCTTCCGACCTCTTTATCTCCACTCTTGATATGGCATTAGCCCAGAAGATCTGCCTCTCCTCTTTATCCAACCCTCTTGTCTTGTCCACCCTTTCCCATATGGCAGAAGGTTCCCCCCTTTTCCCCCGTTCCTTGCTCGCTGAGTGGTCCTTTACTGATGGCCACCTCTACTATCGTTGCTGCCTCTATATTCCCCCCACCGCTCGCCACTCCCTCATCTCTGCTGTCCACTCTTCCCCTGCTGGCAGCCATGGTGGCATTTTCTGTACCCTTACTCTTCTCCGCCACGATTACTGGTGGCCTGGCATGCCCACCTTTGTTTGCCGCTATGTCCTTGGCTGCCCCCTTTGTCAATCCTTCAAGGTCAACACTCACCCTTCCCCCCCCCCCCTTTCCCCTCTTGCCTCCTTCACTTCTTGCCCCTTTCAACAGATTTCTGTTGACCTTGTGTCTGCTTTTCCCCTCGTTGGTGCCTTTGATGCTGTTTTGGTCGTGGTCAACCATGGGCTTAGTAAGGGGGTATTTTTCCTCCCTTGCTCAAGATCAATCAATGCAGCAGGTGTTACGCATGTAGTAATTCCCGTCTGGAGGATGACGACAATGGAGACTCCTAGTCACAATAGGACCTTAGGAGGGAACCTGGAAACTAGGGAACTACGTTGATTGTGTAGAACTAGCTTAGTCTACAAGTACATATTGCTTGGGTATTTATACTAGTCCTTACAGCGAATGGACCAAGCTATGCTAAGCTAAAAGAGGAACGTTGGGGTAGGGCTAAGGGTTATCGTGAGAAGAATGGGGACACGAGGCAGTCAACAGATGACTAAGCCTAGAAGAGAAAATAGCGTCCGTCCATAGAGAAGAAGGCTGACATAAGCAGAAGAAGAATGGCAACAACGACAGATGAATGTAATTGTAACAGCAGGTGTTGCCCAACTCTTTTACACTCATATCTTTCCTATTGTAGGACTACATAACCGAATGATTTCCGATTGAGGACCCCAGTTTGCCTCTGCATTTGCTCACAAGTTAGCACATCTCCTTCAATATGATGTGGCCCTCTCCTCTGCCTATTACCCACAAACTGATGGTGAAACCGAACGAGTTAATCAGGAACTTGAAACTTACCTTCACATCTTCTGTCAAGATAACCCACAAACATGGGTTGACTTACTACCCATGACGCAATTCACCCATAACTCTTCTATCCATTCCATCACCCAGTGTACTCCTTTCTCCCTCATGATGGGATACGAACTGCGAGGATATCTGACATTAGGCAAAATGTTCATCCCAGCCCTTTCGGAACAGTTGACTTTCCTTGACAAGGCACGAAAGGAAGCTCTAAGTGCTCATCAATTAGCACAGCAAGCAATGCATGAATGGATCTGCAGCAAGTTCTGCCTGTGGAAAGTTGGGGATAAAGTGTGATTGGAAGCAAAGAATTTACAGATGAGTTCTCCCTGGAAGAAGCTAAACCCACTTTGCAAAGGCCCATTTGAAATCGTCAAGGTCATCTCCCCAGTGGCTTATCAATTATGACTACCCCCAAGTTGGCAAATTCATGACATCTTCCATGCTTCTCTCCTATCTTCTTATCATACTACTGCGGAATACGGAACTCTGACGTTATGCCCACCCCCCATGGAGATTGACAGAGATGAGGTGTGGGAAATCAAATGAATCTTATGACATAAAGGATCAGTCC
The DNA here is from genome assembly GCA_038088895.1 of Xerocomus potaroensis. Lineage (NCBI taxonomy): Eukaryota > Fungi > Basidiomycota > Agaricomycetes > Boletales > Boletaceae > Xerocomus > Xerocomus potaroensis. Next base: position 12,404 of record JBBPJT010000728.1, read on the forward strand.
GGAATTGCCAATACCTCGTAAAATGGAAGGGGTATTCTTTAGCTGAAAATACATGAGAACCGGAATGGAACTTAGCTAGGGCACGGACCATCCTAACTGCCTATAAGAAGAGACACTCTTTGCCCTAGTCCCTCATTCTTCCATCTCATCCTCCTCAGACCCACATGCCACCAACTCGCAACATCTCTCCCCCAACCATGTCCACCTCTGCACACCTGATCCCAGCTATCTTCTCTATCCATATCAATTTCCTTCCTGAGCTTGCACAAGCTCTCATCTTCTCCACCGTCTTGCAAGATACCCCATTACTGGCACGTGCCATGGAGTCCCCAGTCATGGATGTGGCACTCAAAGAGGCATGCCAACTGTATCTAACCCTGGCCACATTACGCCTTGTCTTTAACTTTGCCACCCCCTCTGACTGTCCACCCATCCTTGCTGTGCAAGGAACCACCTGTCTCACTAACGCATGGGGACGGGTTCTTTCCCTCTTGTATCACCTGGGACTGGGGTATGTGCTCAACTCATTCCCTTTTGATATCATCAGCCCTCTTGTACACCCCTTCTTAGTCATCATGCATCCCACATCCTGGTATGCATATCTTTACACAGAAGAACTACCAGTTCATATTGCCCCTGTCACCTCCTTTCCCCCGATCCCGCTCCAACTCTCCCCATCTCTTCCCCCCCTCATCGACGAAGAAAAACAAGTCAACCCCATCATGCCTGGAGGATTCACCTCACCTTCTCCTTCTTCTCCTGTTTCTCCTCCTCCCACCAATGTGAAGAAGGAAGAAGATACAGATACCCCTCTACCCATTCCCGCTCCACTTCCAGTCATCCCTTGCGGGTGGTCAACCCCTTCTCCTCCCCACCGTTCTCCTTCAATGAAGAAGGGAAAAGGGAAGAAGAAATTTATCACATCCTTGTTTGGCCTTCTGTTGTCCCCAGCATACAACCTTCACCCAAGGCCTTCCACATCTCGTCCCCTTCCCATTTCACCTGACTTGTCCTCCCCTACCATCGACCCATTTTCTATTTGCAAATGGTGTGGGGAGAAGGACACCCATTTGAGTATTTGATGCCCAAAACACCAATGTCCCATGTGCAATTCTTTTGCAGCTGGCCATCTCCTGCAAAATTGCCCTTCTGGCACCTGTCCTTACTGCTCCAAGAGTCATTGGGGGCAAACTTGCCCATTGTACCATTGCAGTCCCAACGGTTGCAATGAATGTCAATCCCTGGTTTGGAGTGAACTCTGCCCCAAGCGAATTCAGGCACAGGAACTCCTGGATGAAGAAAAGATTTTACACGACGAGTTGGACAACTATACCTTTTACGATAAGGAGTAAAGGTAAAGGCTCGGCGATCCTTTTTGGCTAGTCAGGGCTTATATTATGATTTTCCTTGTACCGCCACGTGTATGTTTCGTTTTCCTTTTGGACACTCTTCCTTTTTCAGGCTTAGTCATTCATTGACTACCTCATGTCCCCACTCTTCCCACATTTGACCCTTAGCCCTACCCCAAACATTCCCCTTTAAGCTTAGCATAGCTTGGTCTGTTCGCCGTAGGGACTAGCATAAATACTCAGCAACATGTACTAGTATGATAAGCTAGTTCTACACAATCATACATAGTTCCCTAGCCTCCAGAGTCCTCCCTTAAGGTTGATCACCTCGACTAAAGGATCTCCATCCTCTTCGTTAACAAACGACTACGTAAAATGCGTAACAGCCTGCCTCCAAGAAACAACAACCCTTTCTCTCCTTCCACAGTAAATCCTCTACAACTGTTCTGAGTCACCACAAGCATCACCATTTTTCTTTGTACCAAAGAAGTTAGGAGATCTTTGTTCCTGCTAGGATTATAGATATTTGAATGAGCATACAGTCAAAAATACATACCTTCTCCCCCTAATCTCCTCTCTACTGGATCAGTTAGAAGGGTCAACATACTTCACCAAGATGGATATCCAGTGGGGATACAACAATGTTCTCATCTGTTCTAAAGACCGTTGGAAAGCCATGTTTATTACCCCCTTTGGTTTGTTTGAACCTATAGTAATGTTCTTTGGCCCATGCAATTCACCCACCACCTTCCAGGTGATGATGAACCATCTCTTCTGTGATTACTTGGCCCAGGGATGGTTGATCATTTACATGGATGACTTGCTCATTTATTTCTCTGACCTTTCTGTTCACCACCAACAAACCTAGCTGGTCCTTGAATGATTGTGGGAACACCACCTCTATCTAAAGTTACCAAACTGTACCTTCAACACTACACAGGTGGAGTACCTAGGGATGATTATTTCCCACAACAAGGTTTGGATGGATCCTATGAAGTTAACCACCATCAAACAATGGTCCCTTCCTTACTCTGTTCAAGGAGTATGTTCATTCCTGGGGTTTTGCAATTTCTACCAAAAGTTCATCCCCAGTTTCTCCTCTATCACTGCTCCCCTCCATGCTCTTACCCAAAAGAACTGACCTTGGTCATGGACTCCTGCTTGTGACCAAGTGTTTCAGCAGCTGAAAATGATTTTTTTGTGGGCTCCTATCCTCACCTTTCCTGACCTCCAATGACCATTCATTGTGATGACAGATGCCTCCTTGGTCACAACTGTTACGCTTGGCCTTGGTAAGGATGAGCATAGCCCTTGAAAAGGGGATTGGGTTCTTGGGCCTTCGTGCTGAAGGTATCAATGCCTCTCAAGCTGGAGGTCTTGGATCAAAGTATCAGTGCCTCACAAGCTGGAGGTCTTAGATCAAATATCAGTGAAGTAGACTGTCTGACGAAGTGCTGAGCAAGACGTCGAGAGAAACCAATGGATCAATTGACTGGTAGGTCAGAGGATACAAGGGAGATTCTACTTAGAGTCTATGGTACAATGCACTGGGGTTTAAGTAAGTATCTAGACAGTGCACGGACCAAGCAGTATCTACTGCGGAATGACTCATCAGGAGTCATGTTGAGTCATAACCAAAGGTAGCTAGGCAACCATCAATCAGGGGAAATAAAGGGGAACATGAGGCATGTGAGAAGTTATGCCTAGAACGGAAATAGCGTCCGGATCATGGGAACGAAAGATAAGACTGTGGAAAGGTCATCATACATCTAAGAAAGGAAAGATCAAGGAAAGATAATTGAGAAAAAGGGGTATCAGGGGATTAAAACATAACATTACCCCCTTAGTATGGTGAAAATCACCATATTTTCAATACAATTCGTGAAGGGAAGAGTAGACTGGGGAACCAGTCATGTTACCGTACCCTATATCATCAGTTTGGTCATCATAATCAGTGGGATCGGTATCTGGAGGAGTAACGTAGTTGATGAAAGACGTGGTGGTGGACAGGGTAAGGGATG